>JAQZBX010001168.1:0-87773 GCA_029593785.1 Cabassous unicinctus | reverse complement strand
CTCCATTTTCAAAGATGAAAACTCTAGGCTGATTTTAAGGCTGGGCTTACACAAGCAAACTAAGATAGAAAACCAGGTGAGAATTACTGAGGGAAACTGATCGACTTTGATGACTGTGTGAGACTAGTGAGACGGAACTGCCACCCTCACCTTTTTTCTAGATAATCAATTTGGAGGGGGGGTTGCTGAGCTAAGCAAAAATTTATTTCAGCCTTTATTTTACCTACCTGTTAATTCATTCAGCATGCATTTTTGGTGTGTCTCCTTTCTATGGAGTATTTTACTGGGTTCTACAACTGCACATTATATAACCCTGATAGTTGCCAGTTTCTTTGGAATTAAAAACTCTTGAATTGCTTTTAAGAAAAAACTGGTCCAATAAATACATTTCAGCCTTAGGAATGTAAAACTAAACCAAAGCGAGTTTTAAATTTGGAAGTCAATTTCCTTATTATGCTTTAAAAAACAAAAGCTGCACCATAAGCATTCTCCCACTTTCTTGTTGTGCATGTTTGTGTAACTCCGTATGATAAATGCATGCCTACATGCCCGTGATATACAGGCTCCTAATTCAGAATTAGAAGACTAATATACCACATGAGCTTGAACATTTAATAAATATCATATATTCAAACATAAAATAAAATGCAGTAATTCTTACCCTTGCTTTAACATACAATTTACCTAAACAATTAAGGGAGATGCAGTCAGAAGTATAATATGTTTATAACCCTGTCCCCTTTATCTTGATTAATTGTTTGGTTCCTGATCATACCTGGGTGGATTCTCTATTTCTGAGGTCCCATTGTGTGTATATAGATAAACAAATGAAAAGGTTTTTCTGAGACCCAGAAGTAAAATGGGCATAGCCATGTCTATGGGGCTTAAAAGGACTATAAGTTAGCTCCGGAAGTCACCCTGACACCCTCCATTTGAAAATTTCACCTGCAAGCTGTTGTGACAGGTTCAGTTCTGTCATATGCTCAGTTACTAGACAAGATATTTTCCAAAATTATTCATCAGAAAAGGGTCACCTTATATTTGAATCTTTCTAAAGTTTCTCGTATCTAAGGAGGGTGCTCTCAATTACTTAATTTTGAAAACATTCAAGTTTAAGAAAAAATGGCCCTACATGACCTTAATTACTATTGCTGAAGGAAGTGGTCTTTAAAAAGTCTAAGGAATATAATACAGGTTAGTAATTATTCTGGAAATAATGTCACACAATTACAAGAACTGGTTGCCGTTGTAATCAAGTCTTTTAAAGATCACTTTAAAGCAATACCATGAATAGCCATGCTGTGAAGAGCACAAAAATACACTTAGAGCTTGAATAGCAAACAAAAAGCTATCCAAATGTTATATGAATGGGCACTGTGGATTGGGATAATGTTTTTAGTGACAGCACCATATATAGATTTAAAGGTGTTGTATCTCAAACAGCTTAGGAGAAAATGCAAGGAATATATACACTGGAAAACTGTGTTTCATGACAAATGAGGTTTAGTGATGGTAAAGACACTGATGTCAAAAATGTAAAGGAAAAGATTGAATAAGACTATCACATGAAATGAGGATGGACAAAAGCATTTATTTTTTAAGTTAGTATATTAGGTTATGCAAATATGAATCACTAACTAAATTCTGTAAGCAGACATCTGACTATTCGAATGTATCTCAAAAACTATTTATTCCAATTCAACAATTATTTTTTAAATCATAGCAATGGAAGAAATAAATCTTGATACGTTTGAGCTCACTTTATATGTGGGCATATACGGTGTTATGTTTATACTTTTAATTTTCAGAGTTAAGTACATCCACCTGTGTACAACTCAAGCAAGTTATTAGTTTGCTTTGAGTGTCCTCACTATTAATGTTTACCATTGAATAATTATTTCATATTTAATTTTTTTTAGGAGGTACCAGGATATGAACCCAGGATCTCGTACATGGGAAGTAGGTACTCAACCACTTGAGCTACATCCGCTGCTTTCGCTAGCTGCGTCCATTTGCTGGGCATTTTTCTGTGTCTGCTTACCTCCTGTTTCCTCACCATCTTGCCGAGAATTGAGACTTGAACCCGGGGCTTCCTGTATGGTAAACGGGAGCCCAACCAATTGAGCCACATCTACTTCCTCTTTTTAATTTTAATAAAACTAAGCTAACTAGCTGATATCTTTTTTTTTTTTTTCTTTTCTCTTGCCTTTGCAAGCATATTTTAAGTCATTGCGCTCAGAAGATAATAATGTGTTAGTCACAACATTTTTCTGAAATTTTCCCTAGAGTAAGCTGGCTAGATTTAGCAAATAAAAATACAGGATATTTGATGTTTAAACAATGAAAGATGTTTTACTATAAGTATGTTCCATTCATTACCTAGGACATGCTTATAGTAAAAAGAATATCGGCTGTTTTCCTGAAATTCAAATTTAACTGGGTATCCTGTACTTTATCTGTATCCTAGAGTGAATTAAGAATTCATGTTTTTCATGTTTAAAAAAAATGAGCGGGGAAACTGTGAGTGGGGTTTTCAGTATGCCCATTGTAGGGGTAGATTTATTTACTTGACTCCCCAAATACTGAAAAATGGGAACAAACTCAACCCATCACAGTGACTCAGAACATAATTGATCCTGTCCAAAATAAACCACTCTCTGTTTTCCTGTGATTGTCCCTCCCACAGCTGATATATGTGTGTGTGTGTGTGTGTGTGTATATATACATATATATATATTTTTTTTACTTTCACCCTGTAGAGCTATTTAGACACAAATTGCATGAAGGATGCCATATCAAACAAAGCAACTTTGCACAGGATGCTGGAAAGAGCTGCACATCATTCCAGTGATGGAAAATATTTGGTTCATCAAGGAAACATTCCCCTAAGGTATATTCCAGAAACGTATACAAAAATCATAAAATTTGAAATTCTTCTTCTCATCTTTCCAGCCTTCAAAAAAGGTATTTTTTTTTTATTTAAAGAATAACATGTAAGACCTGGTGTTTGTCTCTGCCTATTAGTGCCCATGACTGTTCTGCATCTATTATAAACATTACACAAGGGTCAGTATGAACCCTGCAGTGCAAATTTTCATAAGGCGATTTATTCCTACCTAGTGGCCACTTACACCTCCTTTGTGTATAGGAGCAAAGTGTGCTCCAGCAATAAATAGCCAAGAAGGCATTATCCTGTGCCCCTAGCCCCCACCAGTGCAGACCACAGTGGGTCAGACTAATTCTTCTCCTCTCTTTAATCATTGACCGGATGCTTTGGCACTATTACAAATGTCAAACTCCTCTAGCTAGTCTGTTATTGGTTAACTAGACAAAGCCCAACAGGTCTGATGACCCATTTTTGCTTTTTGACAGTGCAAGTCAAAGTACTTAACTTCAATCACGATCTCATTTACAAACCCCCCAAAATAAAAGGCATGGCCGTGAACACTAATATGATGGTAATTTCATATTGTTTCTGCTTATGAATTTGTCTTTCCTTTATTAATCATCCAATAAAGCACTGACACTGCAGAATCCTGACGTGGCTCAACAAACCATGTACTAAGGACAGTAGCACCCTAAAGGAAGAGGCTACAGCCAAGCTGGAGAAGCGCAAAGCTTTTATTAACACCAGAGGCCCATTAGAGTGCTCTCTGTTCACCTTCAGTGGAGCAATAAATGAAGAGAGCTTCACCGGAGAGGACTCCTACTGCCTTTGTGGTGGTAATGCACAGCCAAGCTGTAGTCATGTTGTAACGCTTGTAAGAAACAGATGTTCCTTCCCTGACAAATCTCCTTTCCTGATTTATTATTCATTTGCTCAAATCACAATGGAAAGTCTTTGGCCCATTAATTAAATTCCAAGCAAAATAAAATTTGCAGCAGAACTCATTACTGGTAAATGACTTTGACACTTCATCAGATTTGAAGGTAAAATAGGCGACTTTAGGAAGTTAAAGGTGGAGGGAGCCTAGGCCTTTTCTGCAACCACTGCAAGATGATAAAGATTGTGATGAAATTTTTATGTTAAGTACTGATCTTGGAAAGTTCAATTTTCTCCCCGCCCCCTCCACCGCCACCCACTCCCCACCCCTCCGTGATCTACTTTCTGGCTTCTTTGAAAGGAAGGTCTGAAGGAGACACTTGGATTTCAAATATATTTATGTATGTGAGTATCACATCTTGTCCCAAACACCAAAGCATGTAATTTTTTTCAGTATGCAGAGAAGCTTGGCACATTGTGTATTTGATGCAGTACCTTTTGAACAAAGGTCCGAGGAAAATCTAATAACCACGAACTGCAGCATCATAGAGGAATTAAATCTGAGACTTGAGAATGGAGTGTGAGGCAATTTTGACATTCTGATTTCGAGATCCAAAATTATTATCCAAAGTGATGCAAAAATGTTACCCTTTCAAACCGTGCATGACTTACACCAAATCACAAGCAATCAAAGGTGGAGAAGGTAAATGCTTTGAGAAGAAGGGCAGAACTCATAATTTTCTTCAGAAATAGAACACACATTGAAGATGGAATTTTGAAAATGTAAAAAACACCACCACCTATACAACAAAGTTTGTTTGCATGAAAGTGGAAATCTAGTTCTATTTAAATAATGATTATTTCCTGTGTATGTCTTATTAATAATGAAATCTATCTTCCCCCAGTGACTCAAATAAACCATTCCCAAGAAATTGTATCTTGTGATACTATTCTCCTGCAGGTACTTATACACTAAGGGCATAACAAGGGTTAAGGGGGGAGAACAGTGTAGGTCAGTGGTTGAGTGCTTGTTTTGCATGTAAGAGGCCCTGGGTTCAATCCCCAGTATCTCCTTAATAAAAAAAAAAAAAAAAAAAAAGATTAAGTGTTTTTATTTTTAGAAGATGTTAAGCCTTGAATAGGGTATGGATGAGGAAATGCTTAACAAACTCCATATCAAAAATGCCAGTGCTAAGGAATGAGACAAATCATTTATTTTTATTACTTAAATCCAAGTATCCATTTATGAAGTAAGAGATTATAGATGAAGATCTACCATACAGCATTAAGTGGCCCTGTCCATCCATTCTAAGCAAGCATCTTACTGTGGGGCTTACATGAAATCATAAGAAAATAAATGAAAAAATGATGGTGTGGTAGGTAGAATTATGCATCCCTAAAACACATGTTCTTAATCTTAATCCCATTCTATGAGTGTGAACCCATTATAAAGAGAACCTTCAAAAGATATTATTTTTAGTTAAGAATGGTCAACTGAGTCAGGACTGGTCTTAATCTTATTATAGGTGACCTTCTAAAGAGAAAGCAATGGAGAAGAGCCAGAAGCTGGAAGTCAACAGACCCTGGAAGAGAAAGGACAGCACATCAGCATGTGATGGGAAAGCCAAGGAGCTCAATCACTGCCAGCCAGAACACTAACATCTCCTGGAGGAAACAAGACTTTCCGTCTCTGAAACCATGAGACAATAAATGCCCATTATTTAAGCCAAACCCATTGTGTGGTATTTGTTATAGCAGCCTGGAAACTAAGACCAGTGGCAAGCTTTAAGCAAATTCATAAGTCATGCTTGTCTTTTCAAGGACCAGGTTAAAAATACCTCGTTGTTTAGAAATTAAAATGAAAAGAGGTTGATACCATGGGTAGATTTTTAAATGAACATCAAAGTTTCAGATTAACAGTAGTTAATAAATAAGTCTCAGCCACATCCTCCAAATGTAAGCAAATTTGTTAAAGATTTCTGATAATTCAGAAAGGGTCAGTGCCAAACTCTTATACACAATGTCAAACAGTGTTTGTTACATGAATGAGATGCCACTGAGAGAAGGGAATGGAAAACCATCTATGCTACTGAAAAAGATGGAGAGGATGGTTACAATTTATTTTTATCAAAAAATTTAAGCAAACCTACAAAGTTTGTGATCACAAATAATCCCCTCCAAAAGAAACCACGTATTTCACATATACTTAAAATAGCAGCTACATTTCTGTTGAAACATTCTTCTCATTAATTCAAATGGTCCTTGTCTCAGATGCCCCAGTTACGCTCCTCTGTCTTCACTCTCAATCCTTCCTACCTGCCCTGAGAAATAAAAATAGGAGAAATGAAACCATGTGCGAAACCATGACACTGAGTGGAACTAAAGAGGTTCCTCCAAGTTCCTACAAACTTATGCAAGGGACACTGCTTGGATCATAGTTTTCATGTCACAGAGGCTGGAAAGACGGGTCCAGATCATGAAAGTCTGTAGAGTCTTAGTAAAGAGATTGGATTTTGTCGTGAAGGCAACTGGAAGCCATGAAAGAATTTTAAGATGAAAAGTCATATGATGAGATTTTTTTGTAGGAACTGACCAAGGCAGCAATGTGAAGCACATGCTAGAATAAAGCAAAGTACTAGACCGAGCAGAAACAAAGATGAAGGAGACATAATCCAAACTCTCAAAGAGATGTGCCAAGTTGGCTATTCAAAACACAGAGGGTGGATACAGGCTATGGGAAAGCTATTGACAAAGTCCTAGAACAGGGCAGTTGCATGGGCTTGTGACCTGCACGGTTGCACAGAGCCCTGTACTCTGAGGGGCTCATGGTTGGTTTAATGTTCTGCTCTTGCCATCTTGAAATGCTTAGTAATTTTATCTTTGGACTCATGAAGACTGATGGGACCATGGAGCCTGAGCCTGAGCAGAGGAGAGTGCACAATATGTGTGCCTGCTGAGCCTTGGTGCCCCACTTGCATGTAGTGTTTGTGATGCTCCATGAGCACAGAATTCCAGTGGA
Organism: Cabassous unicinctus; assembly: GCA_029593785.1. Taxonomy (NCBI): domain Eukaryota; kingdom Metazoa; phylum Chordata; class Mammalia; order Cingulata; family Chlamyphoridae; genus Cabassous; species Cabassous unicinctus. The sequence continues at coordinate 80,991 of JAQZBX010001168.1, read as the reverse complement.
CCCTTGATATGTGGGAATTCAGCAAGATTCAAAGCAAATACAAGATTAGTATGCTGTGCCTATGATGAAGTGGGGTTGTTGACAGCTGCAAGATGCTAGACGCTATGCTTACTGTTTGAACTAGAACTTGCTTTAAACACCGAAAGAAGGCAATAACAGTCTAAGAAACACGAATGACTAAGAAACCCTATCATAATCTTTCTTACCTGTGTTATTTCACTGTATGCCACTTACAATGAAAATGATGACCTAGAAGAAAAGGGAAAGAGGGGGCAATCTATGGTTCTTTTCAGTCCTTCCTTATTCATCATCAATTAACTGAAGGTAGAGAGTGTTGAGAGAATGTATTCATATCAAGAAGTGAAATTAAAACAGCTGTGTTAGCTTTGTGCAATGTTTCCACTGTTCTGGTAAGAATGAAAGACATATGAATGTGAGATATGAAATGTGTAATTTCGGTGATTTTGTATATGAGGTAAATGCTTTTATATTTGAAGTTAAAACTGGCATTGTACAATATAAGGATGAGTGGTAAAGCTGATGCTAATAATTTAACACTTTAATTTTAATTTTTCTTTACTTGAATGACATCAAAGAGCAAATGAAAAAACATTAGGACAAATTGACAAGAGGAGAAAGAGCTTTATGTTTTAAAGCCTCTAACATCACTTTTTTCCTGCTTTTTGTACAAGGGGCTGTACATTTTCAGTTTGCACTGGGCCCTGCAAATTATGTAACCAACCCTGGCTCTAGGTGTGCAGAGAGACTCACAGAAGTGGAACAAAAAACTTGTGACTACTTCCAAGGAGAAGAAGACTGACTGGGGGTATTGAAAGTATGGTCCATGCCCTGGAGTTGGTCTGTGATGTGTTTTCCCATGATAAGATATAAAGATACAGCAATTGAGAAAAAGAGTTTAGAAATATTACTGCAATCTGACAGTAATTTTATGTCTGTCGACTCTAGTAATAACAGTATTTGAGTTTTATTGTGTATTGCATTTGTGTTTTTAAATTCATTTTCTGGTACTTCCCTCTTATTCTGTTTTAATCAGATATCAACAGATTGGAAATGAAAACAATCAAAAACCTGGGCCTTCCTTGCAGATACTTTGAGAAGCCCTCATGAAGAGGACTCTTCCTGCACTACAGGTTGTATAAGTTTGACCATGAACTGCTTTTACTTATAGACCCATCATTTCTTTGCAGGGATGTGAACATTTCTGGGACCCATGTTTAAGGAGTTTCTGTTATTGCACAGCTATTCTGGAAGAAACTGTCCCATAACAATCAGTAATGTCCTGCATTGACCACAGCTTCCATTCATGATATCTTTTCTATTGAATTTGCCCCCATCCTCCTGCCCCAAGTCTAGTTCTATAGACCCTCTATCGTTTCTTGTTATCTCAGTCTACCCATCCACCTCGATTCATCCTCATTTGGGTGTAGAAATACTCACTGGGAACTTTGATTGCCTTCCTCCTTCATCCTCTATCTGAATTTGCCTAGTTTGGTGGTTTTCAAAACTGGCTGCCTGTTACAATTGACTGAAGAGCTTATTTAAAAAATTCCTGGACCTCACCATCAGATTTTTTATGTTATTGCTCTGGGATAGGTCCCAGGATATAGTATTTTTAGAAAGCTCCCCTGGAGATTCCAATGGCCAGGCCAAATTGAGAAACACTGGCTAGCTCACACCCAACTGTTGAAAAATTCACTGTTCACCTCCTCTGCTTCTGCTTTGGGGCTGCAAAACAATGCTAAAGAGCTCCATGTTGCACCAATTAATTCCAGGCCTAATGAAGTCATATGATTCACCTGTGTCATCAGGATTACTGGCCATGCCCTTTGCTGGTAGCCACAGATGACTATCAAGAGAAACAATGTATATCAGAGAGGTTAAGGACATAGATTCTGGAGCCAAATTACCTGGGTGATGCTGACTGTGCTGCTTGCTGGCTATGACTCTGGACAAGTTTCTTAGCCTCCATGTTCTCCATCTGTAAAATGGAGGTGATGATAACACTCATCACAGGATTGTTAAGAAGATTAAATAAGTTAATATCAGTCAAGCACTTTTATGCAGTGCCTGGCATACAGTAAACACTATATAAATGTTTGTTAAAATAATAATAAATCAGATTTTCTACAGGACTTACTCTAATGCAATCCCTATCCCCAGTTCCCTTTGTCCCTTCATTTAATTTTGTCTTATATGTTATTGGTAACATTTGACATGAGCTGCCTCTTTTCACTCCCTTTCGCTTAAACATTTCTATTTAATTTCACCCATTCTCTTCCTTCCTGCCAATCCCTGTGAAAGACTTACCCTTGGTCCCTTTCCTAGTCAACCACTCCTCACCCCACCCCTACACACATATCCCATCAATGCCTTTGTTTCTATCTCCTGCTACTTATTCCAAGGCCACCTTTCAACAGTTGTCTTGCCTTTCTCTTCATCATGGTTGGATCATTAGTCTCAGCATAAGACACACTAGGCTCTTCCCTCTCTCAAAGAAAACCTTTCTTTTATTCTGCCTGCTCCTCAGGTGGTCATTTCTTATTCCTTTTTTCCACTAAGCTTCTTGAAAAGTACTGCATTCTGGGGAGTGGCTGTAGCTCAAGTGGTTGAGCACCTGCTTCCCATGTACAAGGTCCCAGGTTCGATCCCTGGTACCTCCTAAAAACAAAACAAGCAAACAAGAAAACCAACTCAGGGCAGCCGGTGTAGCTCGGTGGTTGAGTGAGGTTCAATGGCCGGCCCTGGGACCTCAAAAATATATATATATAAATTTTAAAAGTGCTGTATTCTTGCTGAAAGTTTTGTTTCTATAATAACATTTCTGAACTTATTAACCCTTTAAAGATCAACTTTTGTCTTCATAAGTCTACCACTTCTGCTCTAGAGGTCACTTTATTGGATGATTTTTCCCTCAATTATCCCTCTTCTGTGCAGCATTTAACACACTGGCTGCCTCTTCTTATTTTAAAGTCCCTCCACCCTGACTCCCAAGGCGCTCCATGCCTCTGCTTCTCCACTTTCCTCTCTAACTATTCCTTTTCCATCTAATTTGAGGATACATTTTCCTTGACCCTCTTTAATTCCCTAAAGTTCTGAGTAAGGCTGTGATCTCTTCCCTTTATTCTCTCTCCCTTGATAACCTCATTCAATTTCTTGATTTCTCTGTGTAGAAGAAATGGAATTCTCTCTCTCCAGCCTGGCATCACTACCTGGCTATCGCAAAAAACATCTCAGACTCATTTTGAATAAAACTCATATAACCACTTTCCCTCTTTGAGTCTCTCGAGTTTCTGTTTTCTCCCTCTACATCCCATAATGAAGTTTCTCAATACTATCTCTGCAATATATTTGATGTCCACTTTCTTATTTCCATTTCCACTGCCAAAATCCTATTTCAAGACCTCATTACCTCTCACCAGAGCTACTGCAGTCCTTGACTCTGCCTTCAGTCTCCCCATCACCAATTAATCTTGGACAATAATACCACATTTCAAAAACCTTCAATAGCTCTCTATTGCCTAAAAAGTGAAGAACAAATTCTTAGCCCAGGATTTGAGCTCTTCCATGATCAAGTCTCAACCTACCTTGTAGTACCCTGAGCTAGAATCAAATCCAACTATTCAATATTCCCTATCCATGCACTGAAGAATCCTATCTCTGTCTTTTTGTCTCTCTTCAACCTCTATAAATCTCCATTCACCCACCTATGCTCAAATCCTACCTATTTGTTTGTTTGTTTTTAGCAAGTATACCTTAAATGGGATTTTAGAAACAAGGCCAAAAGCTTCTCTCCTAGATCAGGATTTGTTTGGCAACTGTAGGTGGAGGGGTAGACCCATTTACTTTAGATCTCCATGGATGACAAGAGTACAGTGTTCTAGAGAGTCATTAGCCTGGATTAATGATTTGGTCTGTGTCCTAAAAAAAAGGTCAAGAAATTGCCAGTGTGAATAATGACCATAGATGCCTAGAATTTATCTGTAAAAGAAACATTGTAACTAGCCTAAAGAAACAATAATAGCATGTGGATGGCTGAAAACTTTATACACACACTCACACAAGCAAACACACAAACATAAAACACTTATTATTCTTGTTAATGCTGTGATTTAATTATTTAAATAGCTAAAAGACAAGAATATTTGGACTTCTTGTCAATTGGAAGGTATTGGATTATTTGGGTGGACAAAATTTTATAGACTGTGTGGGTTGCGTCTCCTTCCAGCTTTTCCTCTACTTTTCTGGACTCCTTTGCAATCTATGTGTTTTGTTGTTGCTGTTTTGAGTCTCACTTTTTGCATATCCCTACAGGGGTAGCCAAATTGCTCAAGAAGGAATTTGTTCTAGTTTTCTAACCTGCCAAAAGCAATATACCAGAAATGGGTGGCTTTTACAATGGGAAATATATTACCTTACAAGCTTATAGATGTGAGGCTGTGAAAATGCCCAAATCAAGGCATCGTCAAGACAATACTCTCTTGTTGACCACCAGCTGCAGGTGATCCTGGGCTCTTCTGTCACGTGGCTAGGACAAGGTTGTCTGCTGGCCCCTCCCTTCTCTTCCCTATTTCCTCCAATTCCTTGCTTCTGTTAAATTTCATTCTCTTATAAAGTACTCCAGTAAGAAGATTAAGACCTACCCTGAATGAGGTAGGTCACATCTTAAGTTCAGATCCTACTCATCAAAAGATCCTACTTAAAATAAGCCCACACCCACAGGGCTGGATTAATTTTAAGAAGATACTTTTCTGGGGTACATATAACTTTAAACCATCAAAGAACTCTACCCCAAAAATACAACCCTCCCTTCCTCTCCTCTCTTATATCTCCCCCTCCACCACAAATCATACCCACTGAAAATTCATTTCCACTAGCATGACACTTTGGGGGGAAATACATATATACAAATATATATACAGAGCCTTTATTTTTTAATTTTTTTTTCAAGTACTGGGGGCCGGGGATTGAACCCAGGACCTCCCATGTGGGAAGGGGGAGCTTGACTGCTTGAACCACATCTACTCCCCCAGGCCTTTATTTTTCAGTTGATATCTGAGCTGTGTCTCTTTCAAAGGGTTCAGTATTACTTTAATGAGAAGGTTTTAACTTTGCCCATTGAATGTCATCTAAATGTCTTTATGGTCAAATATGTGGAACAATAGGACAAGAAACAGAAAAGAGAAAATGAAGAACTGAAGACAAAACAGAAAAGGAAAAGAGAGGAAGGGAAAAGCAAACTGTGGAAATTGAACAGAACTAAAGTCAGGTGTCATGCTTGATACCTTAAAGGAAAAGACTATAAACTGAAGTTTTTCTTACTGGTTTTGTAGTGCAGAGTTTAGCTAAGCACCCTTGACCTGCACTGCTTACCACCCAGACATATTCTCCTGAGAAGAGAGTGAGCACCTAACTTCTCTTTGCTACAGGTCAATTATATGTCTTTGGAAATGGCAAATTACATCTAGTAGTTAGAATTATAAAACCTTTGGGTCAAATTACTTCTTATGAATGGTTCATGATAGAAGAATGTGACTTATGTGAAAGCAAGAAACAAAGAGGCAAAAATGCAGAGTTAATTTGGGAATCCAAAAGTTGACTTCAGGTGCAACCTTGGAAAAGTCACTAAGCCTCTGGCTCCAACTTTTCATAACATGAAATCATAGCATGGATTTCTATGAAAATCCTTTGAGCAGCTCTGAAAGCCAGCATACAAGATATTTTCCAAACAGCCTAAACATTCTCTGTAACTAATGATGGCTTTATTTTTGCATGCACATAAAGATAGACTTCAATATTAGAGATCAGCCCGTGATTAAATAAAGTTATCTGCGACATAAAATGATGCAAGTAGGCAAAACACATGAGAATTAAGTGTAATAATTCTACCAAGGCTTAAATACTCAGAGGCTTCCAAGGAAATGCAATTTGAGCAGCCTCAGAAACACATACACACATGGGTAGCAAACAGCCGTTTTACATTTAATTAGGCAAGGAAACTCCAGCTGAATGGGTTAAAAATTGCCACTCTTCCACAGTAAGTGATTTTCTTAACCCCCAAGGGTTCAAATTACTTTGGCAGGAAAAGCAATTATGCAATTAATAGGGGTAAAATCTCCAGAGCTCTGTAATTTGCAAAGAGGTAAAGGTTCTGCTATGGCCTGCAGGGGACAGCTGAGCTCTCAAGCTTTTCTTCTGATTTTTTTTTTTTTTCTCTTCATTTTGACCACACCCGAAATAAAAGCCAAGGATATTTTGAGGAGTAGGGAAGCACAACAGTTCAGATAATGTCCCTGCCAGTATATTCATTACAGGCTCATCAGAGAGGATGCCTGCAATCAGAAGATTAAATACCCATTTACCAGCATCAGAGGAGAGTTTGGTTTTATAATGTATTGTCCCCTATTCCCCAGGAGGCTGCTTTGTTTGATAAAATGCTGAGTGTGGTGTAAAAATATCCCTCTCTCTGTAATTTGCACTCCTCTCCATTTAAAGCCATTCTTGCTGCAAACGAGAATTGAAAGCTGCTAAAATTAAGTGGTGTCAGTTCTCAATGACACTTTAATGATAGAGTGCTCAGCAAATGATATGAGAATGAATTCCAGCATCTCTGCTAAAGATAGTACCCAGCACCAACGAGTATAACGCTCCAACTGGGCCACACTTCACCTGCTTCATTCATACTTAGTAGAACTGAAATAGAGAAACTATCATTTAAATGGCCATAAAAAGAAAGGAGGAAACATCTTATGGACATTGGTTCCAAGTCAATGGAAATTGTAAGACTGAGATACTCTCTCAGGCTGTGCACCCTACTTCTGTGCCAAGACATTCTCTCTCGTGGGACCAGGACAATGTATTCCAAGAAAATAAATGTACCATTGACCAAAAAAGTCTTTTCTGATACTGTGACAAGGGCAACTTTAGGATCTGATTCATTTTATCAAAGGTATTGTAAATACTCATTCAAATTGTTGGCTTGACATTCATTGTATTGTCTGGTGCTGAGGGACTTGAATGTCTGAATCAAATTTGAACCACCACTGTGTCTGACATTCAAGGAAAAACGTGACCCTAGTCTGTTTATGGGTGGAGAAGGAATTCTGGAATAGCAGCAACCCCCTTGAGACCTCTCTGGCATCAGCCAACAATACGCAAGGAGGTGCACTGGATAAAAGAAGAACCTAATCGGATCACCCTCCCAACCGTAGCTCAGGTGGTCAGTATCATACCACATTTAGAGTCTTGGAAACAGGAACCTGAAAGAAAATTCACTGAAGCTTTCTCTTACGGCAGACAACTCCATTCAATGATTAATTTCTGCACCTGGGATTATAATAATCACTCTAGGAAATTAAAGCTAAATAGATGATAGATAGTTAGATAGACAGATAGAGCCCTTAGCTGAGAGAGAGAGAGAGAGAGAGAGAGAGAGAGAGAGAGAGAGAAAGGCTTTTAAGGTGCTTACAAATTACTTAAAGAGACAATGAAGAACCATGAAAAATCTAGAGAACTATTTATTTCAGAGCAAAGTATTGACCAGCAAGGCACAGATTGACTAGATAAATATTAGAGGAAAAGCTCACTTTGTTAATTAGGAAGGTACTTGGTTAAGAATGGCTTCCTGGAGGAGGTAATCTGGGATTGGGCCTTGAAGAAGTTAAACATTTGGAAAGGTGGAGAAGAGGTAAGGAAGGCATTTTTGGCAAGGAAAAAACATGGGCCAAAAACATGGAGGGACTGCCTTTATTTATACAGCATTATAAGGAATAATGAGAGAGAGGTTGGCTGTCTAAGATACGTATTGCTTGAATACCTTAAATACTCAACTAAAATGATTGAATGTGATCTGATCAATTACAAGAAGTCACCATAGGTCCCTGAGCACCTCACCGTTGTGATGTAAAAACTCAATGGGATAACTTATGGGAAGACAACTAGCACGGTGCCTGGCAGGTAATGGAGACTCAATAAATGTTAGTTTGTTATGGTGTTATTTCTGAATAGGGGTGAGACATAATGACCATGATGCTTCTGGAACAGTGATCTGTGCAAGATGAACCAGAGGCAGGGAGAACTGCGGCTGTGGCAGTAATCCGTCCACAGGGTGACAAGCATGCCTCACTACTGAGAATGCAGACCATATGTCACTAGATTTCCAAAAGGCCACCATCTGCCACCATATCATGTCTGATGGACCTCAGCCACCCATATGATGCTGGCCAGGGACCTTCTAGACAATATATCCTACTGCAAAACATAGTTCACACATGTTTCTTGAAATTACAGTGTGGTTTTAGAACCAGGCAGATATGACACACAGGAAACTGAGGAAAATAGCAAGGTCTATTGATTGCTTAGGGCTTCATTAAGAATCTTCCAGAGAAGACAAATTCCTTAAATAACTTGTAGGGTGTCACAAGCATTTATAAAAAATGCCTCAACGTTTAAAATGAACAGCTATTTTTTGCAATCCTATCAGTAATGGAAAATATTAAAACAATTTAATTTCTACATTTCTTGAAAGCATCAGTGGTCAGGCAACACCATAAGGTTAACTGAATCATGTTAACTTCCTCTGAACTCTAATAATCTTTTTTTCATATTCATCTATCAGCTTGGTAGCTATCAAAGATGGGCTACAATGCATTGTGATTTCATGGTAGTGAAAGGGGTTAGCAATGTGCTTGAGTCTAGCCAACGTGCCTACGATCTTTTATTTTAAACAATGTTAGTAGACAAAGTGGCTACAAGTTCTTTTGTTAACTTCAGAGATGAGAGACACCCAAGTGAATTGCTTCATTTTGTTTTAGTTGAATTGTCCATAGTGCGGTCTTTGGAACTCATGGCAATGTTTTAGCCAATTTATCTTGGTATAATTTATGTATTAAAACTTTATCCACTTAAAGTGTACAATTCAATAAGTTTTGACATTTGTATATACCCTGAAACCATCATCACAATCAAGAAAATGCATTATTTCCTTCACTCCAAAATATTCCTTATGCCCCTTCACAGTTCATCCTATTCTCCACATAAAAGCGCAGGCAATCACTGATAAGGGTTTTTTGGACATTATGTATTAGTTTGCATTTTTAAAAGAATTTTATATAAAGGGAGTCATACAGCCATGTACTATTCTGTGTCTTGATTGTTTCCTTTAGCATAGTAATTTTGAGATTCAGCCATGTTGTTGCATGTATTGTTTGTTCCTTTTTGTTAGGGGGTAGCATTTCATTGTATGGATATACCACATGCTGTTTCTCTCTTCATCTATTGATGCACATTTGGGTTGTTTGCAGTTTTGGCTACTGTGAATTAAGCTGATATATGCATTTGGGTATAAGTCATTGTAAGGACATAGGTTTTCATTTGTCTTAGGTAAATACCTAGGAGTGAAATGGCTGGTTTGCATGATAGATATGTGTTTCACTCGTAAGAAACTGTCAATAGCTTTCTAAAGTAGCTGTACCATTTTAGTTTCTAATGAGGAATATATGAGGGTTTTAGTGCTTCCATATTCTTGCCAAAAGTTGGTATGGTCAGGCTTATTGTAGAGTTGAAGGAGTTCTTTATATGTGTAGAAATTCTTTGTCAAACATTTGTATTCAGAATATTTTCTCCCAATCTGTGGTTTGATTTTTATTTTCCAAATAGTGTTTTTCTAAGAGCAAAGTTTCAATATTTTTATAAAATCCAATTTATCAAAAATTTTTGTGGTACATGAATTTTTGAAATCCTAAGAAATTTGCCTGCCCCAAAGTTACTAATATTTTCTCATATTTTCTTCCAGTATGTAAGTTTTATAGTTTTAACTTTTACATTTAAGTTATGATATAATTTTTTGAATGCCTGCTAATTTTTTAAACTAAAAGTTTCATAAGAGTTCTCTATGTATAAAGAAATATTGTTGCTTAAGGACTCAAAACTTCCAAAAATGTTCCATAATATATGTATTTATTTTTACACCATTGTCCTTTGAGTGATAGAAGTAATATATGCTCACCGTAGAAAGTTTTGAAACTAGGCAATAGTATAAAACAAAAGAAAATCAAAATACCTGTAATCCCACTGTTTTGGGTGTTAACTGTTGACATTTTGGTATATATCCTTCCAATGTTCTTTTTAAGAATGTTTTCCTCCCAAAAGTTAGGACCATAGTGCATGTGTTTGTGTGAGTATGCATATGTATAAGTATATTTATATGTATGCATGTATATGTATATTTCTTTTCTCTCTTAAAACGATACCATAAGAAATTTCCCATTCATGAGGAACTCTTTGAAAACATTATTTTCCGTGGGTGAATACTATTCTGATATATAGGTATATGAAAACTTATTTAACCTTTGAGGTAATTTTAGTTTGTTTCTAATACTTTCCTAGTCCAAAGAATGCTATGGAAAACGTTCATGTAGAATGATCTTTTGATCATGAGTCCACTAATTTTTCTTCAGAAAAACTCCTAGTGGTGAAGCTACTGTGTCAAAGGGTGTACATATTTTGAGAGTCTTCAGATAAAATTGCCAAATATATTCTCACCACCAGTGTATGAGAGTTCCCACTCATTGCAGCATCACCAGCATTTTGAGTTTTATCTTGTAAAATTTAATTATTATTTGGTAAAAAAAATGTATGAATGTTCTTTACTTTTTTATTTTCTACACATGCAAGTGGGGTTAAATTTTTTTCACATTTATTGACAAGTTACATTTCTTTGATTTATCTGTTTACACATTTGCATGTTTTCCAATGGGTTTTATTTTTTTTATGTATTAATTTATAAAAGCTTTAATTTGTAAAAATAGTTATAATCCTTTGGTAAGTACATAAAATTGGCAGAGACATCAACAAAATGGAATAGATTCCAGTGTAATTTGAAACTTAATTTTTGATCAATGAAGCATCACAAACTAGTAGGAAAGAGATTAATTATTTAATAGATAGCAGTGGGAGATTTGGAGAGTAACTTAAGGGCAAAAATCAAGTTATAGCTCTATCATGTCCCATATACCAACACACATTTTACTTGGATTTTAAAGACTTCATTTTAAATGAAATTGCTAAAATCTAAATGAAAATATAGGTAAATTCTTAACTCATTCAAGGTGGAAAAGAATTCATAGGTAGGCAAAAAAGCAAAGGTAAGAATTACAAACAAAACAATTAAAAAGCCAAAATTGCAAAATTTTGCATAAATTGACACAGAAAGAGGAATGTTTGGGGTAGATTAAAGAAGGCAACAAGCACTTTGATACTTCTCCCTTCGAGAAGTGAATTCAATATCCCTTCCCCTTGAATCTGGGAAGATGTGAGTTTGCTTTTACCACGAGAATACGGTGGCAGAGACACTCGGTCATTTTCAGAGTAAAGATCTTACATGGAGCTCATATTACAGTAGGAGGAGACAGACAAAAAATGTAAGAAATTAGCAAATTTAAAGTATATTAGATGGTGGGGGGAAAAAACAGAGCCAGGGAAGGAGAGGGACAGCAAAGTTGTGGTTTTTAAGGGATCTCATTTAGAATGGGACATTTGAGCAAGTGCTTGAAGGTCCTGAGGGGGTTAGCCATACAGCTATCTGGGAGGGGAGCATTTCAAGTAGAGCAAGCAGGCAGCACAAATGTCATGAATGACAGTGTGACTGGAATGGAATAGGAATGAAGTCAGAAGGGCAAGGAGGGGCAGATCCTGTAAGGCCTTCCACATCATTGTATGGTCTATAGCTTTTACTCTTACTTTTACTGGTATGGACTATAGTTGAAAGAGGGAGCTATGGAAGGGTTTGGAGTGCAGGTGTAATATCATCTGATATGCATTTTAACAGGATCATTTTAGTTTCTGTTTTGAAAACAGATCCCTTTTGAGAAAGGGATCAACGTAGAAGAAGCAGGAGACCAAGTACTAGTAATAATAATGGAGGTAGGAAGAAGCAGTCAGATTCTTTATACATTTAGAAGGTCAAGCCAGTGAGGTTTCTTAATTGCATGATGTGCAAGAAATAGAGGAGCCAAGGAAGACCCCAAGATATTTGGCCTGAGAAATTGGAAGGATGGAGTTTCCATCAACTGGGATAAGAATACAGGTAGCACAGGTTTTGGAGGAAAGTCAGATGGTCAATTTTGGATATGTTAGGTTTAAGTTATAAATTAATTATATATTCAAGTGGACAGTTAAATTTGGAGGTTTGGTGAGAGGTCTTGGAAGGAGATATAAATTTGGGAGTTGTTGAAAGATACGTATATTTAAAGTCATGAGACTAGATGTGATCAGCAACATAATTAGTATGCATTAAGAAGAGGAGACTGCCAAGGACTGGGCAGGAAGGATTTTAACATGAAAAAGCCTGGGAGTAAAGGAGGAATTAGCAAAGAAGAACGAGACAAAGTGACCAGTGACATAGGAAGAAAGCTAGAGGTGCGTGGTGTCTTAGAAGCCAAGTCAAGAAAGTATATAAAAGAAGAGGAAATAATCAGCTATGTGAAAGGCTGATAGATCAAGCAAGATGAAAACAGAAAATCAACCACTAGATTTCCAAAGGAGCTAATTAGTGACCTCAACAAAAGCACATTAGATAATAATGGGGAAAAAAACTTATTAGAGCAGATGTAATAGAGAATGGGATGGCATTAATTGGAGACAGCAAGTATACACAACTTTTCCCAAGTTTCACTGCAAAGTAATGGCTCAGTAGCTGGTGGGGAATACAGGGTAAAGAATATGTCTTCTAGTGCAGCAGTCTTGAAGGGCTGTTGTTGAGTAATATAGCTATATATGTTGATGAAAGTTTATACACATTAGCTCTAAATTGTGCAGATTAGAATACTTAGTATACAGAGTGAGAATTAAATGTTGACTGGCTGAAGGGAAATAAGTATATTGGTTAGGACTGCTCTGGTTGCAGAAACCTGCTGGAGCCAACTTAAGCAAAGGGATAGTTGATTATAAGTATATAAGTATCCCATAGAATCTGAGGACACAGCTGTAGTTGGCCCCTGGAACAGGTTGGAACTAGTTATTGGACATCTTCAAGACCATTTCTCTACCTGCATCTCAGCTCCTCTCTGTGCATATGCTCTATCCATTTCTATTTGTTTTACAAGCCAGTTTCCCATGAATCACCTGGATAAGTCATGGAGCTCATCTCTCCAACACCTCCCTATCACTGAACCAAGCAACTGAAGACATGGGAGTTGTCTCATACTACAAAATCATGACAGAAAGGAATAACTCCCATTGGTAGAATGAGCAATTCCCAAATTATGTGGGGGCTGAATCTGCGATAGACAACACAAAGTGTGTACACTGTACAGATGAAGAAATCTTTTGAATCCAACAAAAGGAGGCAGGAATGATTATGTAGAACAACTAAAATTACAAATAATTTACACATGTACATACAATTCACAAAATTTGTGCATGTATGTGCATGTGTCCATACATATATACATGTACACAAACATGTGTATATATACATATATTTGGATTGAGGTTATATTATATGACTTTACAAGAACATTTATTTTCCTAATTGCTATTTACCCAGGATTACATTAAAGTTTATTTTTATTCTATTAACAGTGAGTTTAGACAGGGTAGAAATGGCAGATTAGTGAGGAAGTTTCAGTAGTTATCTAGACGTGTGTCTAATCACATATTTTTCCAGATAAGGATATTGAGCTACTGCAAACTGAAGGGACATGCTCAAGATCTTTTTAGCCTTCTAACAACAACAAAACAAACCAGAACTTTTTCACCTACTTTAATCCTATCAGTTGTATAAATATTCCCTGCTACTAAACTTTGCTAGAAAACACATAACATCTGCACAGATAACTAAACTAAGATATGTCTGGAGGGAGCACTCTTCATCTTTAATGATGAACTGATGGAATTACTGTATGTGGGTTGAAATTTAAAACCTATATACCTTAAAAATACTATGCTTGGGAAATAACTGCCTATTCAAGTTGTAGCTGTAACAGCATTTTTACACATGTGAGAAAACCAACCTTGAATCAAACACATGTTACCAGAGAGGGGGAAAGCTGGGAGAGAGAGCTCCATGACAGCCTGGAGTTCAGTAGGAGCAGAGAGAAGGCAGCATCTTCAAGAGCAGAAGAGACAGTGTATAACCTATGTCCAAGTTCCCTTCAGCTCCAGCACATCTTCTAAGATAGAGGTTCTTAACCAGGGGGCCTGGGACTCACAGGGGTCCGTGGAAAGATTTCAGGGGGTCCATGAGCTTGAATTGAAAAAAAAAAACTCTATTAGATGTCCAACATGATATATATTGAAATTATAGGAAAGTTGTAAAGCATAATTTTGAATAATCCTAAAATTTAATTTAAAGACATGCCGATGTTGAGTGTCTTAAAAGTATCTGCTGCTACATTCTGAGAAGGGGTCCATGGTTTTCACCTGACTGGCAAAGGGGTCCGTGGAACGAAAAAGATTAAGAACCCTTGCTCTAAGTGGTAGTTTACCTCCTTCAGATAGCATTAGGAGGCACAGCGAGACTTTTCTCTTTTTGACTATGTCACAGAAAGTATAATACCAGCTTAGTTAGCAGAGAATCATCTTTTTCTATACCTTGTGTCACATTTTATTAGATTTAGGACACAATATTATCCTATTTATTTGGGAGGTTTAAAAAATGGCACAGGTAAAATGTTAAACCATAGACATTTTAGAATAAAAAATCACGTATCTCTAAGAATTTTGCTGGAAAGATCTCAGGATTTTGTACAGGTTTGTCTTGAGTTCAAGTCAACCTTACCAGCTCTTCATAAGTGGCACAGTAATAAATCTCTCCTTCATCCTTTGCACATCCTATCCCACCCCATTCCTGCTCCAATCTCTTCTAGTGTATGATGAAAAGAGTGATTTTACAAATATTAAACAAGATGTTCAAAATTTCCCTTACTCTAAATGCATTTTTTCAGTGCACAAATTCTTTTACTTTTAACTTCTGTAGAAGAGATAATGTTTTATTATAAATACATGATTCTAAACAAAAGTAAAACATCTACAGTCAAAATACTCAAATATCACCCAACTTATTTTTGGCTTTCTGAACTGTATCAAAAGCCAATTGTCAGAGAGAATCAAATTAAAAACAATGAGAGCATTTTAAAGAAAAAAAGAAAAAAGCCAATTGTTTGTCTTTTAACTAGTTCAGGTAAGAAGAAATCTGAGTGTGTCATTCATATCCCAAACCATAGCAGAGATTCTGACATAGTTGACAGTCTTATTTTCATTATAAGATAGTCTTGCTTGCTTTACATGCAGTTCACAATTAATCTGTGCTTTACTTCAACATTTGACTTGACATCTCAATATATGTCCACATATATATGTATATATATAAAGCCATGCAGATGTATACATATACATGAACATATGAATAATAAGTCTCCTTTTCAAGTGATTTATAGTCAAGTTGGGATATTCTAAAAGTGAAGGCTAATTTGGAAATTTTGTAATATAAATAATGTTACTGAATTCCCTCAGTTGAATCAGATGTTGGCTGAGTTTATCCTTATAATTTGGAGAAATTGTATTACCCATATTTAAATACATTTGCAAAATATTCAGGGACCTAATTCTTTCATTCAGCAAATATTTATTCTGTGCATGCTATGGCCAGGCAACAGAATATAAATTTGAGCAAACACAGATAAAATTCCTACCCTTATAAAGCTTACAGTCTAGTTGGGGAGAGAACCATTGTTCAAATAATTATAAAAATACATGTAAACTGTAACAATGATAAGTAATGTGAAGGAGAAGTTTGGAGTGCTACAAAAGCTTCCGACCTTGTCAACAAGGTCAAGGAAGGCTTTTCTAAGAATATGATGCTTGAATTGAGCTCTGAAGAAGTTATAGAGGAAAATAGAAAATTTCAGGCAGAAAATATAGGATATGCAAAAATCTCTGGATATGCAAAATCTGGTGAGAATGAGATAGAGAGAGATCAAGGGTGAGCTTTAAGAAGATGCCAAAGAGGTGCATACAGACAGACCATGTAGCCCATTTGAGGAAATTTACCTTTAACTGAAAAGAAATGTGAAGCATGGAAGGGGTTTAAGCAATGGGGTGACTTAATCAGATTCATGTCTGATAAAGATCACTTTGACTTTTGAATGGAAGTAAAGTGGATAGGGCTCAAAGTAAATATTCATAGGCCAATTAATAAGCCATCCAATAAAAAAATGAAAGAAAATGGTAAGTTAAGGATACAAAGAAGAACTTAGATGAAAAAAATTGCTGGAAGATTCTATTTTGGGTCATGATTATGTATCTGCAATCATACTTGTTCTTTGCAGTAAGCAATTGTAAAACTGGATAAAATATAAAACACAACTGTTTTCAGCATCAAACAACAGATAGAGCAAAACTAAGTGATCCTTTGAAAGCAGGGAAACTCATTCGGTGAGCCTGGAGAATGTCCTGGATCTCTGAATGGGGGCACTCTCCTTACGGCCATTGCAGGAGGTAAGAGCTCAAGCAGAATAGCAGTTACTCTGTTGAGGAGAGATCAGAATTTGAGACTCCTGAAGTGGTTGGAATTGTAGAATGGGATACCTGAGCAAAGACAGTTGTGCAAGAGGTGGCAGAAGGACACCAAACATCTATATTGGGCATCCACCATGAGCATTTAGCTGATGGATAAATTGTACATAAATTGGAAAAGACTCTCCAAGGCCTAGAAAAGAGTGGCAACTGTGAGACTGAGAGCTAAATTGTGATATCAGATTTATCGTGCTGGGAGATATTTGAGTTTTCCGTCAGCAGAGAAGAGAGATCTCACAGAACCCCTAGGCCATTTAGTTAATATTCCTAAAAAGACCACGATTTAGAAATAAGGATGATGCCCTAAGCTGAAGGACCAAAGTCAAAATCAAAAGAGATTCACTCTAACAAAAAACAAACAAACAAAACAACGAAATTTGAGAGGTTCAAATGAAGCCACGAGTAATTTAATTGTCTTCCAGAACAAAACTGAGCACCAATTGAAAGATGGTGACATGATCTAGATTCCCTACATATCTTCCAAAATGTCCAGTACAGAATTAAAAAAAAAAAACTCTAACAGGTGAAGAAGCAGGAAAAGATGATCCATAATTAAGAATAAAAGCAGTCAACAGAAACAGAAACTGAGATGTCTGAGATATTGGAATTAGCAGATAAGAACTTTAAAATAGTTATTATAAATATTTTCTAAGGCTTAAAGGAAAGGAAAAAAGAGTCATAATGAGTGAGGATATAGGGAATATCAGCATAGACAGGGAACAATATAAACAAATTATATGGAAAAATCTAGGATTGAAAATGCAACATTTAAAACTTAAAAAAAAAACACACCAAAGCTCAACAGCAAAATGAAGACAGCAAAAGGAGTCCTTTACTTTGAAGACAGAGAATGCATTGTATCCAATTGGAAGAACACAGAGATAATAAAACACACACACACAGAGAACAGAACCTTAGTTAAGTGGGGGATACTATGTAGAAGTCTAACATGCATGTATTTGGAATTCCAGAGAGAGGGATGGGACAGAAAAAAAAAACTTTGGAGAAAAATAGCTGAATAGCCACTAATTTGGTGAAAACTATCAATTTATAGACTCAAGAAGCTTACCAAACTTCCAGCAGGATAATACAAAGAAAACCACGCAAGCACATCACAGTCCAACTGCTAAAAATAAAACTATATAAAAAAATGATGTTAGCTTCCATAAGAAGACAGAGGAAGAGTAAATTAAACTCAAAGTATGTCAAAAGGAAATAAGAGCAGATGTCAGTGAAATAGGAAACAAAATGAAAATCAACAAAGAAAACTTGGTTTCTTGTAAAATTTAATAAAATTAATAAATACAAATTACCAATGTCAGGAATAAAAGATATACTACAGACATTTAAAGAATAATAAGAAAATTTTCTAAATAACTTGATGCCAATAAATTTGACAACTTAGGGAAAGTGGACATATACTTTAAAAAGCAACTATTCAAAACTGACACAAGAAGAAATAGACAATTCAGATTGCCCTTTATCTATTAAGACATTGATTTTATCCTCAAAAACTTTCTCACAAAGAAACTCAAGGTCAGATGGGTTCATTGGTGAATTCTATAAAATTTTTGAAAATCAATAGTAATTCTATACAAATTCTTTCAGAAGACAGAGGACTCGGAACGCTTCCCAACTCATTTTATGAGGCCAGCATAACCCTAGTACCATAAACTTCATAAGGACATCACAAGAAAAAGAAAATTACAAAGCACTGTATCTCATGAACATAAATGCAAAAAAGAATAAACTGCTGATATATGCAAAACCAGAAATAAAGCTCAAAAACATACTGAGTGAAAGAAAACAGATAAAAATACATACTGTATAATTTGTTATAAAAAGTTCAAGAAAAGGCAAAACAAATCTAAAGTGAGAGAAATTTTATACTGGTTTCTTATGAGATGGGAGAACGAGGTGGATATTGGCCAGGAAGGGTAATAAGAGACCTTTCTGGGATGCTGGATCTGTTTTACATCTTGACTGAGATGATGATTATGCAAATATATATATAAATAATTTATTAAAAATCTACAAATCATACACTTAAAATCTGTGCTTTCACTTTATATAAAATGGATATCAATTAAAAAATAGATATTTAGGAGGAAAAATAGGTATAAAATAGATATCTGTGGTCAGAAACTGGTGGCTGATTAAAAATGGTGTGTGTGGAAAGAAATGTGATTATGATGGAGTGGAAATATTCAGGAAGAAAAATGAAGTTTGAGGAAACCTTTTCCCTGCCTTAAAACTTCTTAAAGTTTTCTACCTGGCACTGTGTAGACATTGGAAGGGATGCAGAACCAAATAAGATATGGTCTTAAAGGAGTTTCAAATCAGTAAAGAAATCAGACAGAAACCTATATAGCTCTGATATAATCAATTCATCCTGTAGTGAAATATAATACCCTATGAAAAATGGAAGTTTGTGGATCACTTATGCTACAAAGTATATTATTCTGGAAGCTTGCTAAATTAGTCTTTCCTTATAGATTCTTTCCTCTCACACTGAATTCCTGAATTGCCCTGGCTTTTAAACTGCGCATCCTGGAAGTTGTATTTTTTCTTTTTTTGCATATAAAGATGGCACATGGAAAAATGATTCCTAGTAAAAAAAGGGGACACTAGGAGAACAAAGGGAAGAAAATAGCATGGGAAAGCAATGCTTTATAATTCTACTGCATATTGATTGATAGAACTGGCATTTTTCAAGCTCTTGTCACAACTGCATTATAAAGCCGTCACTGCACAGGATATTGATGAATACTCTAAAACATGCAAATAGCAGGAGAGATCATTTCTCACCAAGTTTTGGTTAACGAGAATGACTTGGGTCCCAGGGGAGTGGGAAAGGAAAGAGGTCAGCCTTGGCATTCATTCAGGGGAAAGCCATGTCACCCCTGCTGAGCTTTAGAAGTTATAATGAGTTATATGAGCTCTCTGCCAGAGTCCCACTTAGTGTGGGATGGGAATCCACATACTGCTCCTCCAGCTAATTGGAAAACACACAGACTTTAGTTTAAAGAAAATTAACTATTTTGTTCCATTAAAAAAAATCTATTGATGAGCTGAATTAGCTTACACACATTTGTATTCATGATGGTTTGTAGCTCTCTTACAAAAAGCACATATTTCAAGGATATCTAGTATCTCATAGTATTGGTATAGGATGAAAGGATTGTGTTATTAATTAGTCATTTTTATTTACATAAAACTAAGGTAAGCCAATTTTTTTTTTTTTAATGAAGCACCGGGAATTGAACCCAGGACCTCATACATGAGAAGCAGGCTCTCAACCACTGAGCTACATCCACTCCCTGATGACAGTTGGTTTTTTTCATTTGTTTGTTTTTAGGAGGAACCGGGGATCCAACCCGGGACCTTGTGCATGGGAAGAAGGTACTTCCTGAGCAACATCCACTCCCCAATATTAATTTTTAAGACTATAAATGAAGTATATGGAATTACCTTTATCCCAAGAAATTGTTCCTTTTAAATAGAAATTGTTTTAGAATATACATCTTAATTTCTACCTGTATTGTGTATATATATATATATATATATAACTTGTTTTTGTCTATTATTATAAATAATGCTCTTTAAAGCTTCCTGTCTATCTCTCCAATCTTTACTGAGTTAATCTGGCATTTTTGATGGGGGTTTTAAGAATTAATTTTATACCCTATGTATCCTTCAGGAATTAATTTGACATTTGCATTGTTTCATGACCATGCAGACGACTCACATGAATGGAATCCCCTGGAGACATGCACCATGTTGGTACTGGCTTAATTCCACATTTTATGGTTTCATTGCTCAACATTATTTTTTTAAACTAAATCTTTCCTTTCTAAAGTTCCTCAGTATGATTGTTTCTCAGTTTTCTACCATTTTCTTTTCGGAAATCTTTTTCTCGAGAGAAGTTGGAGAATGGTATTTTTTATTTAGACCTTTAATATCTGGGAACTACTATTACTTTTGCAGATAAATGAAAAATTGGTAGAGTATAGAATTCTTAGTCACAGCTCCCTCCATTAAAATTCTGGAAAGTGTGTTTTAAAAATTATTGGTGAATTTAGTGCAAGGAGTAATCTGTAACCAAGGAGATTTTTTTTCTGTTGCAGGAAATTTGTTTTGTTTCTCTTTTTTTATGGACAAATTTTTCTTTAGCCTTAAATAAAGCTCTTTTTAAATTAATTTTCTCTAATCCTCGAGTCCTTTCAATTGATTTTTAAATTCATTTTATGTGTGAGCACCTTTTTTGTGAAAGTCACTGTTCTATACTCTGATTCAGTAATGAATACAAAAGACAAAAATCTCTGGCCTCAAGGAACTTACATTCCAGTGAGAAAGAAATTAAAATAAACAAATATTAGGTTGAGTTACATGAAATTGCCATTTCTGTAGGTTTAAAAAAATGCTTAAAGTCAGTTTTTTTTTCATATGGTTCCACCTACTAAATTCCTAGGAGATAAGTTAACTGTAGTTAAGTAAGGGGAAAAATGACTACTGAAGATAGGAGATGGTCGTAGCTTTCCCTGCTTAATATTTTAATGGCTCTCCGTATTCTTTGAATGCATATCGAATTTATAACATGGCCTGCAAGACTTCACCTGATCAAACCCTTGTCTAATTTTCTCAGCCTCATCTCAAATCATCCTCCACTTCTGCTCCAGCCACACTATCCATCTTATTCTTCCTTGAAAACACCCATCCTTCCTTTCATGGCCATTTGTCCCTCAACTATTTATTGAGTTTAGTGCTTCACTTACATTTTTTTCTATTTTCAAATCCCGCTCGAATCATGTGACCTAGTTCTACTTGCTCAAACACTTCACCCTGAGTGGTCCTTTGAAAATCTATTGGGAACCCCAGTTCTTCCAATTCTGAGAACTGTTCTTGATGTTTGCATCCCTCTAGTAATTAGTTATCACACGCTCATGGTCTCAGACCTAAGTGCAGATTTTATGCACTTCGAAACTTTTTAAAAACATCAATTCCCAGTTTTATCCTAGATTAATTCCCAGAAGTAGAGTCCCAGTATCAACTGTGTAAAGATTACTCCATGTGATGCTAATTAGAGGCCTGGATTGAAAACCAGTGCCCTTTGAGGAGTTTTATAAAATCCTGGTACCTGAGACCCTCCTCCTGGAGATTCTGATTTTTATTGGTTCGGGGGTGCAGACTGGAGATTCGGATTTTTTAAAGTTCCCCAGAGGCTACTGTTCAGGCAAGTTGGAAGCTACTAACAATAGTCAAGTGCCGGGCACACAGTAAGTGTTAGGCACTTTTCTAAGCACTTTAGATATGTTAACTCATTTATTCCCCACAACAGTGCTGTTCCTTTTCCCAATTTACAGACAAGGAGACTAAGAACAAATACATTAAGTTTCTTTCTTGAGCTCACACATCTAGCAAATGGGAAGAATCAAGATTCAAACCCAATCAGGCTCCAGAATTTACCTTCTCAATCTCTAGACTAGACTTTCTTTCCTCTGCATGGTCTAGAATAGCTCCATGGCTATTTTTATATAACACAAAAATTATTTTTATTGAAATTAACTTGAGTAAAACTAAAATGGATAACAAAACTGCATTTATTGTTATCTTTCTGTAAATGGTTCATACCCAAGAAAATCCAATAACATGGCTGAACTCCATGTTTAACCTGAAGAGGATTTTGAGAATCTAATCAAATCAGGAAGAGACTTTTACAATGATCCAAGACTTTTTTTTTTTTTTTTTACTGGATACATATAATTTTTTTTTTTTTTTGAATCATGCAATATGTTACACAATATATTTGGTTCATAGTAATGCAATCATACAGTATTTGTCCTTTTGTGTCTGCCTTGCTTAGCTCAACACAATGTCCTCCAGGTTCATCCATGTTGTCATATGCTTTACGACTTCATTTCTTCTTACAGCTGCATAATTTTCCATCATGTGAATACACCACAGTTTGTTTATCCATTCATCTGTTGATGGACACCTGGGTTGTTTCCAACTTTTGGCAATGATGAATAATGTTGCTATGAACATCAGTATACAGATGTTTGTTCATGTCACTGCTCTCAGTTCTTCTGGGTATATACCCAGTAGTGGTATTGCAGGGTCACGTGGCAAGTCTATATTCAACTTCTTTAGGAACTGCCAAACAGTCCTCCACAGTGGCTGCACCATTCTGCATTTCCACTCTCCACATCCTCTCCAACACTTGTAGTTCTCTGTCTTTTTAATAGTGGCCTTTCTGATAGGTGTGAAATGATATCTCGTTGTAGTTTTGATTTGCATTTCCCTAATCATTAGTGCAACCATTGGCCAATTTGATGTAATTATGAATTCCAAAAATATAATTGTATCATGCTTGTAAACTGATCTGTTAATCTGGGCATGATTAGGTTATGATTAGGGTGTTGAGCCCCACCCCTTGGTGGGTGGGGAATCAAATATAAAAGGCATGGCAAGAACAGTTTTGAGAAGCAGTCTTTGAGAAGCAGTCTTTGAGAAGCAGCTTTGATGTTGGAAAGAAGGCCCCAGGAGAAGAGACACTAACCGTTCCCCTGATCACCTACAGCTGACCTTGTGGAGGAAACAGGAGCTAAGCCCGGAGAGAAACGCAGCCCCAGGAAGAGAGGAACCCAAGAAGCCTGAAACCTGGGCAAACGTCGGCAACTGTCTTGCTCCAACACGTGACAATGGACTTTGGTGAGGGAAGAAACTTATGCTTTATGGCCTGGTAACTGTGGACTTCTACCCCAAATAAATACCCTTTATAAAGACTAACCCATTTTTGGTATTTCACATTAGCACCCCTTTGGCTGACTAATACAATTAGTGATGCTGAGTATTTCTTCATTTGTTTTTTTGCCATTTGTATTGCTTCTTTGGACAAATATTTGTTCAAGTTTTTTGCCCATTTTTTAATTGAGTCATTTGTCTTTTTATTGTTGAGTTGTAACATCTCTTTATATATCTTAGGTATTAAACCCTTATCAGATATGTGATTTTCAAATATTTTCTCCCATTGAGTTGGCTGCCTTTTGACAAAGTCCTGTGAGGTGCAAACATGTTTAATTTTGAGGAGGTCCCATTTATCTATTTTTTTCTTTTTTTGCACGTGCTTTGGGTGTAAGGTCCAAGAAACCACCACCTACTACAAGGTCTTAAAGATGTTTCCTTACATTTTCCTCTAGTAGTTTTATGGTCTTGGCTTTTATATTTAGATCTTTGATCCATTTTGAGTTGATTCTTTTATAAGGAGTGAGATAGGGGTCCTCTTTCATTCTTTTGGTTATAGATATCCAGTTCTCCCAGCACCATTTGTTGAAGAGAGTTTTGTCCTATTAACATTAACTTGGTAAGTTTGTCAAAAACCAGTTGACTATATAGGTAGGGTTTATTTCTGGATTCTCAATTCTATTTCACTGACTGATGTGTCTATCTTTATGCCAGTACCATGTTATTTTGACCACTGTAGCTTTGTAATATGTTTCAAGGTCAGGCAGTGAAATTCCTCCCATGCAAGACTGTATTTTCCAAAGTTTCCCTTGAAGATAGTAAAAGGAGTCCATGAGATATTTTCAGTATTTTGAAAATCGTAATGGAAATTGTGTATGTACCTGGCTCATTTTGAGCACAGGTCAACTCAAACATCAACTTTGCTCTTGACTGGAATTATATCAACTCAGAATAATAAAACTGGTATTTCAGCTAATATAAAACTATGATTACTAAATGTATTAACTTAATTGAATATAGGAAAATTACAGTTATTATTGGCTGATTCAGTAGACAAAATTGTATACAACATGGGGTACCAGAGGAAATTTTTAAAGGAGTTCTTTTGTGAAAAGGACTGGACAGCAATAATAAATGAATTTTCTAATAAAGCAAGAGCAAATCAATGACAAAGAGAACACTGATCCTGCTCGTCTCATTTCCAACCTTGTTATTTATAATTTTTTCCATATAGACGTTAGGGGTATTGGAGGAGAGCTGGCAGAAATGGTCTTTTAAGGATATCTCAGTCAGAATACTTTCATTTACAAGGGACAGAAGACGGAGCTCAGTCTTGCTTAACCAAGCAAGGAAAGTGATGGCTCACGTCACTGGGAAGTTCAGGGTTACGTAGCTGCATCTAGAAACCAGGCATGCGCACTCACATGTCTTCTTTCCTCTTCCAGGGTCTCCTTTGCTGAGGTTGCGCTCAGGCAAGCTTCGCACTGTGGTGTCAGCATTCACGGCCACATTTCACACTGACTGCTGCGGAAGAAAAGAAAGCATGTCTCTTCTGAGCGCTGCTGAAAACGGTTCAGAGACAGAACAGGTAGGACAGGCCTTGGTCATAAATCCATTCTCAGGACCGGGGAGCAAAGATAGCCCCACCTGATTCAAGGAGATGCAGTCTCTCAAAAAAGATGCTGAGCTGACCAAAAGAAATGTGTCTAGAAGAGAGGAGATACTCTATGGTAATACTAGGTGATTTTTTTTTTTTTAGGAGGTACCAGGAATTGAACCCAGGACCTCGAACATGCAAAGCAGGCTCTCAACCGCTGAGTTATACCTGCTCCAGATGACTTTAAAAGACCTCATTGTATCAAGGTTAATCTATCTAACCCTTTTGATTTAGCATTTTATTTTTGAACGTTTTCCTGTTGACCAGAAGCCTATAGAAGCTTGAGTGGAAAGAAATTATATAATGAAACCATAAGATTTTGTACATCTGGAGACATATTACCTCAGTTAATTCTAAGCATTTTTCATAGGTGCTTAATTTTAGGAAGTAGATTATATTCTCTTTAAAAATCTTTAGTGTTTGACAAACTGCCTTTGCATTTCATATTATGATCTTGACATTTATTCATAAAATAAAGAATAAACTTTGAGATTCAAACTGGACCTGAATTGAATTGTTCTAATTCATGATATAAAGATACAAACTCTATGGTTTAGCAGCCAGGATATCCAGACCATCATTTTCATTGCAGCTTAAAACAGCATGGTTTGAATTTCATTTAATGTCAGGGTAAGCTTTTAAAAGCGAAGACCAGGAGCCACGTTGGTTTTCAGTAAGCCAAATTGAAAAATAGAGATTTAAAACCAGCAATGACAATTACTCAATACTCCTCATTCTCCTGATTTTCTTAAAAATGAGCTTACCCTGTTTGCATGGTGTCCTTAACCTTCAAACTGTCCTTTCTGCAACAGTCCCACTCCTTTAGAAGATACGTGTTTACTTAGAGAAATCTAATTTGTGTTTTGTTAATGTGTGCTGTCTTTACTTGCTATATTACATTAAAGGAGAAATAGAGTTACCAAAAAATCATCTTACTTGAAATCATTCATAAGGTATCAACAAGGGAATCCATATACCAATTTCCTTTTTGCTTTATTACCATCCACTGTACTAACTTGACCTTTACCTAAGCAGGACCATAATTGCAGTTAAGATGATATAATTTACAATAACAACAAAAAATTACTTTTGAGGAACTGCTACTGGGCACAAATGTCTCACAGCCATTAAATGTATCATTCATCTTGAGAAGAAAATTATTCTTATCCACATCGACATTTTTAACATAAACTGTAGTACTCTCTGTTGGCACCTTTTTACGTACCCATTAATCTCAATAGTAAAGCCTCAGTCTCACCCACCTAGTCTCTGAAGTTTGGATGTCACTACTGTGTACAATAAAAATTGTATATTCATGAACTCCATTTGTTTTATGTCCTTCTCTCTGTCAAAGCCTCCCAAGCAGCATATGCTTTGCTCTGTGGAGAATAAAATCAAATTTGTCTGTCTTGTCATATTGTCATCAAAGTGATAGTATCACAATTAGATTAACATTTTGTGAAGGAGCTGAAGGGAGGGAAATGAAATAGGAGCACATTATAATAAAATCCACTTAACCCTTTCAGTCACAAATCTCTTTTTCTCCAGCACCCGGAGGCAAAGAAGGCAATCAGACTCTAAAATAAGTGACACTGTCAAATTATTATGATCTATGTTGGAATCAAATAGGTCAGTTACTAGGCCTGTAAGGTATATTTTCATTTGAAAGGAACATTAAGGTTTTTTGACAACAACAATCTTAAGAGGTAAGATACTTCCTGGGTTCTTTAAACTGATCAGTTTGGGATTAAGTAAGCAAAAATTGGTCGGAGTGGTTCGTGACAACCTCTTGACCCTTATATATATTATCACTCATTGAAGTCCTAGGCTCCAACTGAAAGAAAATTTCTTATCCCATAATGGCTAAGCCCTAGGAAGTTTATTGAATTAAACTTTGTGTACAGTATCGAAATTTTATTTTCATTATTTGGGTAGTTTTAAAAAAAATGTACTATGAGGTTCATATGCAAAATTTTGTAGGATTCAGAAGACCCAAACTAAGTTGAGTTGACACAATTCTAATGCCAGTTAGTTTTCCAGCAAGTTTTTCCTTTCTTATTGTACAGGGACAAAATAACTCACCCATACAAAGAAAGGTACTGGTGGAAAATGGAACCTGTATCTATCTAGGTCTCACTCTTGCATAGAGAGGAGTGAGATATGTCCACTGTAAGGCTGCCTTCACTGAGGGTCGTGAGGGGGGACAGGGTGAGGAAGAGCACAAGGGTGCTAGGTGAGAGGCATCCCAGTCACTGAGGCTGCCAGGGCCTCATGGCCTGCGCTGCTCTTAGGAGCATGGTGACCTCCCCATGATCCTTTACCCAGAGAGGAGACCCATTGAGAGGGTCAAGACTCACAGGTCTTGGCACACAACCCTATCCCAGGCATCCTCTGCTGTCCATAGACTAACAGAAACCTTCCCCATTCCTGAGCCACACCCTGCCCTCAGCTCCTTTAACATTACCCTCGTTTTGCAAGCGATTTAGCACTGCAATGTGGTATTGTTCTCAATTTATATGACTCAATATTGCCCACCTCTCCATCATCATTTCCTACTGTTTCCCTCCAGCCCTACAGGCCAGGCTGACCATTTCCCTTGTCTCAATATTTGCATCTCTCACACTCCTTCAAATCATTGCATATGCTCTTATCTCTTCGTAGAATGTCCTCCTCCTTCCCTCCACCAACAGTCCCTTGTCTTTAAGACTTAGCTCAAGTGTGACATCCTGAAGGAGACCTCACCTCAATCCCTACTCTGGACCTGCATGGCACTCTGTGATACTTTCCCCATAACATTATGATGATTGTCTGTATTTCCACAGACTATGACCAACCCCAAACAATAATTTACAACTTAATTTCTAATGTATAGGCCATTAACTAGTACATGAAACATACTCATTAAATGCTTATTTAATGAAAGAAAGAATGAATGCATGAAAGGTCTGAAAACATTTATGAAAGACAGTGATGGTCTCCAGAATTCCAGATATTGCAGAGGAAAAAATCATATGCATTGAAAATTTGTTACATGTTTGGATTGGGGATCTCTACTTATACCAGAAGAATACATGGCTTACCTTAATTTGAGTAACATATAGAATAAGGACTCTCGTTTTATTCTGCAGGAAGAAGGAGAAATATGGGCTGAGAGTTCGTATAGCTAAATGGATTTGTCACTAGTAGAACAAGTGAACTCAATTTTGATTATTAGCCGCTGTTTGCTGGAAAGGGGCTTGTAGTGCAATATGCAGTGGAATCTGGAGTTTGGTCTTGGCTTTTAACTGTGATTTATTTTGAATCAACTTATTGGGTAATAATAATAATAACTTTTAAAAACTTGAGCACTGACTACATTTCATTCAATAACTTAAGATCTCTTTGGATTAGGTATTATTATTGTCATCCTTGTTTTATAGATGAGAGAACTAGGTTAGAGTGTGCCTGATGACATGTTGATCATATACTGAGATGACCTAAAGCTGAAACAAAGAGTTATCCACAAAATCATAGAAAAGATACAACAGGGCTCAGTAGACTGGATTAAAGAATGAAAATTTCAATTACTGCAGTAGGGCAGTCTTTGACAGAAGTTCACTTGTAAAAAATAAAAAAGAAGAAAAGTAAAAGGAGATTTTATTAAAAGCTTACAAGAGAAAGTCTTACAAGTGATCCCAAATATTGGTGGTGTTCAACATTAGGAAAATATTTGCTAAGTTTATTTACTGACCCTTCTCAAGTGCCCACTTGGCAATAAGAGCCAAGATTTTCAATATCACTTTTTCTTGGATCTAGAACTCAATAATTTAACACCATAAAATTAAGAATGTATGTGCATCAGAAATGTCTGCACACAGAATTACTGAAGCCAATCCAAGTGCTATTATAACATTCCATTACCATATTCCAAGATAACCTGCCAAATTCACCTCTCGTCCTTCAAATTTGTCATTTATCATCCTTAATGATGCAGGTTGCTCATCTTAGAAAGAGCAGCTGTTAGGTACCTATAGGATACGCTCCTCAGTTAATTCCTCTCTGGTGGTGTCTTCTCTCTCAAAGTGTGCTAGGGAACTGAGGCAGTTTTACAAATACCCAAGTTCATTACCACTTTAGCATCATCGTACAGATAACTTAGGAGTATTTGGAACTTTTAGGCATATTAAATGGAACATTATAGCAATTATCTACATTTTTCCTGAGTAGAAATTGTCTAAAAAAACAAGGAATTTATCATAAACTGTGTATGCATTATCAGTCATATTTTAGAACATGACACTTTTCACCTATATCCTCTACTCTCTCATCCCTTGAGAGACCACCAGAAACCTTGTAACAACAAAGTAACAAGTAAACTTACACCCCACAACTAATTTTACAAGTTAGGTAGGTCTGAAGGTAGTGATTTCAGGGTGCTCTCAGGGGAAAGAGTGAAACAGTAAATGAAGCAGCTCTCTTAGACCCGCTTTTCAAATTCATTTTAAGATAACAAAAGACAAGTTGTTGCCTTGGTTTTCAAATGATTTAGCATTTATAAAATATGCCTATGATTCTTATTTAATGTAATTCTATATTTATGTTGTTAAACAAAAAGACTGATTAAGTATTTAGGTGATTTTTAAAATTATATTCCATATTTTCCAAATCTTTTCAACTGGGTAGTCTATAGCTAAATTACTCCACTAACAACTAAAATGAAACATCCAACTAAATGCAACGTACTGTCTCCTTTCCACCCACCCTCCCCAATATTTATTAACAGGAATTCTAATATATGCTGTTAAGCAGTAGCATCTCATGTCACTCAATTATAGTATCTGATAGATATTATTAATAGATATTAAATATAGAGTTATTTTTTTTCAACTTGAGAGTCCTTTGGTGAGTTGGACTTTTCAAGGAATTTATCCATTACACTTAAGTTGATGAAATTATTGGTGTAAAGTTATTTATAATATTTCTACATAAAAATTTCACATCTGTAGAGGTGGTACTTTTGAAATGCCTCTGTGAAGAGTTTAACAGATCATCTCCCCAGTGAAGCAACCATTTAACTGGTGAAAATTATTTTTAAAAAATTAAATTGCCTGGAAATTGACCTAAGGGCATACAGTAAGAGGAGAAGCATTTATTTAAGAAAATCTGCTGTTTCTCAGTAAGAACAATGAGAATCTAGTTCATTTGAGCCATTCCCTCTTCCCCAAGCTCAGTGCAAAAGAAGCTCTACTCTGGGCTGATGCAAACAAAAAGATGAGGCTCCTTCTCCCCTCAGCTCTCGGCCTAGGGATTTGTTTTCACCCTGACAGGGGCAGGCTATAGGTGTGTCTCACCCTTATCCCAGCTCTTTGTTTGCAAAAGTTTTATTCTGGGTGGGATGGCCAAGAGAATGGGAGTCCTTTCCTTCACCCAGCCCCTACTCCTAGGGCAGAAGCTCTATACCAGGTAAGCAGGCTATCAGTTACTGGGGCCTGAGGTTCCTCTTTGCTCCCCTCCCCAGCTTACTTATAGGCCAGAGGCTCCATGTTGGAATGAGCAAGCCTAAGAAAACAGGAGCTACCATTCTCCTCTCCAGTGTCTGCAGAAGGGTCACTCCAGGAGAAGTGGGTCAGTCTCTACCTCCTGCTATGGTGGGGTAGTACTGAGGTTCTACTTTAGGCAGAGAGGTAGGCCATAAGGATGGCAAGCTCCAGAGCTAGTTCTGAGGCAACTAAGTTTATTTGGAACAGAATGTAGAGAACTCCATGCCTAAGGGTATCGTGGAAAACAGTGGCTATATCGGTGGAAAGCAATTAGGAGGAGGCTTCTAGCTCCACAAAACAAGCAAAATAGCAGTGCAGACAGCAATTTAGAAGAGATAACCAGGGAAGGCAAGATTCAAGAACTCTCCTGAAATCACAATCACTATGAGGATCAAAAAGACTGTGTACATACATGCACTAGGCTGCACCCACACCGGATCAATCAGTGCAGAACATGGGCAGACTTGAAGGCATTCCCCAAGCCACACACAGATTAGGGTCTTAAGTGCAACCTTTGACCAAACACTGGCTGAACAATAAGCTTCTCTGACCCAGGAGTAACTCTGAAGAATCCAGGCATAAAAATAAAGTCGCTCGCATCTCTGGCAGTCTGAAAGACTGTGTGCGTTCCAAGGTTGCACCCTCTCAGGAGTGGCCAGAGAGAGCACCTCTGACTTCCTGGATGAATGCTTGGCACAATCATGAACTCCCCAAACTGTGAAAGTGCACTGTAAGACACATGCATCCAATGGTAATGGGTGAAACTCTAACTTGGGTAGGAGGACTTAAGCACAAACCTTGACCAATAAAGTGACTTATGTTGATCTTTTAGTTCTGTAAGTTTTACATCAGGCATTTTGAAGCTCTGTTATTAAGTTCATGCACATTTAAAATTATTATGGCTTTTTAACGAGTCGACTCTTTTTATCATTATGAAATGACTCTCTTTCCCTGTCAGTACTCTTTTTCTTGAAATTGATTTTGTTTGATATTAATATAATTACTCAACATTTCTTGTTTTGATTTGCATAATATATTTTTTCTGTTTGTTTTCAATCTGTTTGTACTTTATACTTGAAATGCACCTCTTTTAAGAGGTAGATAAGTGGGTCTTGCTTTTATTCAGTCTGATAATCACTGTATTTTTATTGGAGAACTTACTTCCTTTATATTCAATGTATCATTGATATGATTTGGTTACATTTACCATCATGCTATCTGCATTTTATACATACATTCTGTTCTTTCTTCCTTTGTTCCACCTTTTTGTGTTATTTTAGCTTAGTTAGATATTATTTTAGTATTCTATCTACTCTGTTGGCCTTTTATTTGTGCCTCTTTATATATATTTCATGGTTTCTCTAGGGACTATAATTTACATCATTAATTAATCATAGTCTATCTTGAATTAATATTACCTACTTCATATATAATGTAAAAATATTACACTATATTTCCATTTCCTTCCCATCCTTTGCACAATTATCACATATTTTTATCTCTATATGCTATGAACACTATACTACAGTACACTGTTGTTATTTTGCTTTAAACAATCCACTCACTTTTAATAATTTAAGATCAGGAAGAAAAAGGTATTTTATATTGACTCATATATTTACTATTTTCAGGGATCGTCTTTCCTTCCCAGATCTAAAGTTCCCTTCAATCTAATGGACTCCCAATTGCATGTATTGTACTACAGTTCAACAGATGACAAAGTCTCTCAGCTTTCACATCTGAAAATGTCTATACTATGCCTTCATTTTTTAAATTAAAGAAGTTGCGCATTTACAGAATAATCATGCACAAAATACAGGATTCCCATACACCAATCCACCACCAACACCTTACACTGGTGTGCAACATTTATTACAATTGATAATAACACATTTTTCTAATTGTACCATTAATTAAAGTCCTTGGTTTAACTTAGGGTCCCCTGTTTGTGTAGTATAGCTTCATGGATATTTTTAATTTTTAATTTTTATTCTGTTACCATATATACAATCTAACATTTCCCGCTTTTAATCATATTAAGATATATATTTCAGTGCTGTTAATTGCAAATAACATCACACCATCCATTACCTAAACATTTCCACCATTCCAAATAGAAACCCTGTACATTTGACATCTTAACTTCCCATTCCCTATCCTCACCCCATCCCCTGGTAACCTATATTCTATATTCTATAATCTATATTCTAGATTCTGACTCTATGAGTTTGCTTATTCTAATTGTTTCAAATCAGTGAAATCATACAATATTTGTCCTTTTATGTCTGGCTTATTTCACTCAACATGATCTCTTCACAGTTCATCCATGTTGTTGTATGTATCCATACATCAGGGCATCATTACTTTTTTTTTTTTTTAAGTCAATAAAAAGAATTTATTTGAGAAATGGAGGAAAGAACAGAACTTGCTGAGAAATGGGAGAGAAAGATGGAAATACACACCAACACTTGGTGTGGGCCCCTTTAGGCAGAGAGAGCCCATTCCTTTTTAAGAATGAATAATATTCCATTGTATGTATATAGCACATTTATCCATTCATTAGTTGATGGACACTTGGAATGGTTCCATCATTTGGTCATTGTGAATAATGCTGCTGTGAATATCTGTGTTCAAATATCTGTTCAAATACTTTTCAATTATTTTGGGTATATACCTAGACATGGGATTGCCAGATCATACGGTAGTTCTATACTTAGCTTTCTGGGGAACAACCAAACAGTTAACCACAGTGGCTGCATCATTTTACATTGCCACAAGCAATGAATGAATATTCCTATTTCTCAGCATCTTCTCCAACACTTGTAATTTTCTGATTTAAAAAAAAAATTATCAGCCATTCTAAAGGGAGTGAAATGGTATCTTATTGTGGTTTTGATTTGCATTTCCCTGATGGCTAATGATTTTGAGCATCTTTTCATGTGCTTTCTGGTCATTTGTATATCTTTTGGAGACATGTCTATTCAAGTCTTTTCCCTATTTTTTAATTGGGTTGTTTATCTTTTTTTGTTAAAGGATTTCTTTATGTAATCTGGATATTAAAACTTTATTGGCTATATGGCTTCCAAATGTTTTCTCCCATTGTCATTTTACTTTCATGATAAAGTCCTTTGAGGAGCAAAAGTTTTTAATTTTGATGAGGTCCCATTTATCTATTTTTTTCTTTTACTGCTTGTGCTTTGGGTGTAAACTGTAAGAAACCATTTCCTAACACAAGATTCTGAGATACTTCCCTATGTTTTCTTCTAGGAGTTTGAAAGTTCTGGCTCTTATATTTATGCCATTGATCCGCTTTGAGTTGACTTTTGTATATTGTGTGAGGTAGGTGTCCTTCTTCTGCTTTTTGTTTGTTTTTCTGCAAATGAAGATCCAGTTTTCCCAGCACCATGTGTTGAAGAGACTGTTCTTTCCCAATTGAGTGGTCTTTGCCACCTTGTCAAAAATCAGTTGGCCATAAATGTGAGGATTGATTTCTGTGCTCTCAGTTCTATTCCATTGGTCTATATGTCTATCCTTGTGCCATTGCCATGCTGTTTTGATTACTGTGGCTTCGTAATAAGTTTGAAGGCCACAATGTGTGTGTTCTACAATTTCATTCTTCTTTTACAAGATAGCTTACTTATTTGGAACTTCTCTCCTTTCCACATAAACTTGATGATAGGTTTTTCCATTTCTACAAAGAAAGTTTTTGGAATTTTGACTTGGTTTGCATTGAATCCATAAAATGCTTTGGGTAGTGTGACAGTTTGAGATTATTTTATGAATCTCAAAAAGAGAAAGATTATTTTTGAAAACTAATCTATTTCTTTGTATGTGATACCCTCTGATTGTATGAAATTCAGCTGAGTGTCCTTTGGTTAGGTTACATGATAAGATTGCCTTAGGGCTTTTGATTCAACTATGTCAGTGAGGCTTGACTCAGGTTGACTCTTGCCCCCTTGCTGGGTCTGATATAATCGTACTCACACAGGCAGAAGAAAAAGGGAACTGCCATGTTTGATCCTGCCATGTAAGAGAGAGGATCACTTAAGCATGAAGCCCTAAGAGACGGCCCACTGAGCAGTTCAAGAAGAGATAAGCCTTATGCATGATAGCTTGCAGCTGAAATTGGGAAGAAAGCAGAGCAGCTGAGCCTGAGAGAGTAAGCTCAGAGGGGAAGGCTGAAACCTAGGCAGAGATCACTGACCATCTTGCTTCACCACATGGCAACACACCAGGATCAACAGTAGCTGACACTGGTGAGAAAGCCTCTCTGGTGGTGCCTCACTTTGGACTTTTCATGGCCTTGGAACTGTAAGCTTCTACCCCAAATAAATCCCCTTTATAAACAGATTTCTGGTACTTTGCATTGGCAGCCCTTTGGCAAACTAAAACAGGGAGTTTTGACATCTTAACAACATACAGTCTTCCAATCCATTAACATAGTATGTTCTTCCATGTATTAAGGTCTTTGATTTCTTTTAGCAATGTTTTGTAGTTTTGTGTGTAAATCCCTTTGCATCCTTGGTTAGATTTATGCCTAGATATTTAATTCATTTAGTTGCTATTGTGATTGGAATTCTTTTATTTTATTTTATTTCTTCTTCTGTTTCTTAATTGTTTGTGTATAGAAACAGTACTGGTTTTGAGGTATTGATTTTGTACCCCATCACTTTGATGAATTTATTTATTAGCTCTGGGAACTTTTCTGCAGACTTTTCTGGGTTGCCTGTATAAAGGATCATATCTTTTGCAAAGAGAGAAAGTTTTATTTCTTGCTTTCCAAGTTGGATGACTTTTATTTCTTTTTCTTGTTTAATTGCTCTGACAAGAACATCCAGTATAATGTTGAGTAATAGTGGGGTCAGTGAGCATCCTTGTCTTGTTCCTGATCTTATAGGAAAAGCTTCCAATCTTTCACCATTAAGTAAGATGTTAGTTGTGGGCTTTTCATGTATGTCCTTTATCATGTTGAGGATGTTTCCTTCTATTCCTAGTGCTCTTTCATGAGGGGGTGCTGGGTTTTGTTAAATGCCATTTCTGCATTAAATTGAGATCATTATGTGGTTTTTCCCCTTCATTTGGTAATGTAGTGTATTACAGTAATTGATTTTCTTATGTTGACCCAGTTTTGCATACCAGGGATAAATCCCACCTGATCATGGTGTAAAATTCTTTCAATTTGTTGTTGAATTCGGTTTGCTAGTATTTTGTTGAAGATTTTCCATCTATATTCTTAAGAGATATTGGTCTATAGTTTACTTTTCTTGTGGTATCTTTATCTGGCTTTGTTATAAGGCTAAAGTTGGCATGTAGAATAAGTTAGGTAATGTTCCCTCCTCATCAGTTTTTTGGAAGAGTTTGAACAGAATTGAAGTTAAATCTTCTTGGAATGTTTGGTAGAATTCCCCTGTGAATCCATCTGGTTATAGGCTTTTCTCTATTGGAAGATTTTTGATAACTGATTAGTCTCTTTAATAGTAATTAGTTTGTTGAGATCTTCTATTTCTTCTTGAGTCAAATGTAGGTAGTTTGTGTGTTTCTGAGAATTTGTCCACTTCATCTAGGCTATCTAATTTACTGTCATCCCATTGTTCAAAGTTTCCGTTTATAGTCCTTTTTGTTTCAGTAGGGTTGGTAATAATGTCTCCATTTTCATTTCTGATTTTAGTTATTTGCATCCTCTCTTTTTTATTTGTTAGTTTAGCTAATTGGTTCTTTTCAAAGAACCAGCTTATGGTTTTGTTGATTCTCTCTATTGTTTTACTTTTTGTTTTCTATTTCATTAATCTCTGCTCTAATCTTTGTTATTTCCTTCCTTCTGCTCACTTTGGGCTTATTTTGTTCTTCTTTTTCTAGTTCTTTCAGTTTTGAGGTTAGGACTCTGATTTGAAATCTTTCTTCTGTTTTTAATGTAAAAATATAGAATTATAAATTTCCCTCTCAGCACTGTCTTCACTGCATCCCGTAAGTTTTGACATATTGTATTTTCATTTTCTTTTGCCTCATGATATTTCCTCATTTTGCTTCTGATTTCCTCTTTAACCCTTTGGTTAATTCAGAGTGTGTTGTTTAATTTGCACGTATGTGTGAATTTTCCATGTCTCCCTCTGCTTTGGTTTCTAGCTTCATTCCTTTGTGGACAGAGAATATGTTGTATGATTTCAATATTTTTAGTTTTTTGGGGTCTTGTTTTATGATCCTATATATGGTCTATCCTGGAAAATGATCCATGTGCACTTGAGAAGAATGTGTATTCTGTTTTTGTTGGGTGAAGTGTTCTATATATGTCTATTAGGTCTAGTTGGTTTAGTGTATCATTCAAATGTTGCAATTCCTTGCTGATCTTCTGACTAGATGTTATATCCATTATTGAGAGTGTTGTGTTAAAGTATCCTATTATTAATGTAGAACATCAATTTCTCCCTTCAAATTTGTTGGAGCTCTGCTGTTATGTGCATATATATTTATAATTGTCACATCACCTTTTCCTGTTGATTTCTCCCCTTTATCAGTATATAATGATCATCTTTGTCTCTCATAACTGTTTTTGACTTAAAGTCTATTTTATTCAATATTAGTATAGCCATACCAGCTCTCTTTTGGTTACTGCTTTCATGGTATATATTTTCCCCCATCTTTCACCCTCAACTTATTTGTGTCTTTGAGTTTAAGATGAGTCTCTTGCAGACAGCATATAGTGGGTCAAGCTTTTTAAGCCATTCTGCCAATCTCTGCCTTTTAACTGGAGATTTTAATCCATTTACATTTAAAGTCACTACTGATTATATAGGACTTTCTTGTGCCATTTTGCTCTTTAGCCTTTGGAAGTCTTATCCGATTTTGTCCCTCATTTCTGTTAAAGCCTTCTTTTATATTTATTTGCTTTTTTGTCTTGTACCATAATAAGTGACTTCTCATTTCTATCCAGATATATTTTGCATCTATTTTCTTTGTGGTTATCATGGAGTTAAAATTTAACATCCTAAATATATTACAATCAAAATTGGTTTGAAACCAAATTAATTTTAATAGCATACACATATACTTTTACCTGTAGCCCTGTGTCCCCACCACTTTTTGTACTTGTTACCACTTATATCTTTGTACATTGTATGTCAGAAAACATAGATTTATCCTTACTTATATGCATTTCCATTTTAGCACCTGCAGGAAGTAAGAAGTGGAGTTACATACCAAAAAAACACACTACAATAATACTGGTATTTATAATTGCCCAAATGGTTACCTTTACTGCCGGTCTTTATTTCTTGATGCTGCTTTCAACCACTGTCTAGTGTCCTTTCCTTTAAGTCTGAAGAACTCCCTTTAGGATTGCTAGTAGGATGGGTCTAGTGATGAAGAGCTCCCTTGGGTTTGTCTGAGAATGTCTTAATCTCCCCCTCATTATTAAAAGAAAATCTTGCTGGAAATAAAATTCTTGGTTGGCAGTTGTTTTCTTTCAGCACTTTTAAGTATTTAAACCCACTTCCTTCTTGCCTCCATGGTTTCTGATAAGAAATCAGCCTCAATCTAATTGGAACTTCTATGTCCGTAACATGTTGCTTTTCTCTGGCAGCTTTCAGTACTGTCTTCTTGTCCTTCACATTCAATAGTGTGATCAATATATGACAGCATGTGTTCTCTTCATGTTTACCCTGTTTGGTATTCTCTGGGCTCTTGGGTGTGCATAATCATGCCTTTTGATAAGTTTGGGGAGTTTCCAGTCATTATTTCTTTGAATATTCTGTCAGTTTCTCTCTTTCTTTTCCTTCTGGGACTCCCATAATGTAGATATTCATGCACTTGATGGTGTCCCATAGGTATCTTTGGCTATTTTTACTTTAATATTTCTTTTTTCTTTCTGCTCCTCAGCCTGATTAATTTCAAGTATCTTGTCTTCAAGTTCACTGGTTCTTTCTTCTGCCAGCTCCAACCTACTCTTGAAACCCTCCTGGGCATTTTTCATTTCAGTTATTGTGGTCTTCAACTCCAGCAGTTCTGTTTGGTTACTGCTTAAAATTTTTATCTGTTTACTAAGACTCTCACTCATATTGCTTGTTCATTGTTTTTCCTTATATCCTTTAGTTCTTTCTCTGTATTTTCCTTGATCTCCTTGAGCATTTTTAAGATCATTATTTTTTAAAGACTTTTTGTTCAGTATGTCCAAATTCTCATCTTCTTCATTTATTTTTCTGTATTTTTATCCACTTCCTTTGAAAGGGCCATCATTTCCTATTTCTTTGTTTGTCTTGTACTGTTTTGTTGTACACAGTACATTTTAATATTCTAAAATTTTTACTCTGGGATTCATTCCTTGAGATGTCTGTTTATTAGTTTAGTAATCATGAAAATCAGAAATTTTCTTGCCCTTCAGGCTTCCTGTCAGGAAGATCAGCCCAAGGCAAGTGCAGTGTGCAGGATTTTCTGTGTCTTTCTGGGCCTTTGTCTTGTCCTGGGCTCTTCTTGCCTGTTAGTTAATTTTGGAGTTCTTCTGTTTACAGGAGTTTGGCTGTCTTCTCTGTTTCCCTGGAAAAAGACTTCACTTTCCTGGGTGTTTGAAAGCTGGCAGGCCTTTGTCCCAGACTATTTACTTCTATAGTTTTTTATAACTCTTTTGTTGTCTCAAGCTGCTTTTGCCTGGAGGTCAATTTCTTGGAGGAAGGCACACTGGAGAAGAGTTTCCCAAGTCAGTCTTTCCAAGACAAAAGAGCCAGGGACACATGCAGGGAGTGCAGACCAGCTCCAAAGTGCCCTGGTTTGGGGATCAGACAAGAAGGCTTCCAAGATCTTCTCTGATGCCTCCATAAAGCTGAGTTATCCTGGTTTGCCCATCAAATGCAGCCCTTCAGCTAACTGTCCCCCACAGCCCTGAGGAATCTAAGTTTCCACTTTCACCGCCCCTGTCCAGAGCAGATTGAGACAATGACTACCCTCAAGCCAGGTACCCATCGATCCAAATTCACTAATCAAAAGTTGTGATAAGTGATTAGACATGCCCATCCCTCATCTTGGTGAAGAGTATTTTTATGTCCTTTTCTGTCACCAGCAGCTAACCAGAGAACTGAACTTCATAGCGGTCAGCTGTGAGAGTGGGGGAATGGGTGCTGGTAGTCTTCTAGACGCAGCTATTACAGTGACCAGGGTCTACTTAGGGTCTTGCCCTATGCATGCATAGTCCAGGAGTCAACCAAGAATGTGAGGGACATTTATACACAGATATTGAAGCTCCCCCTCCATGACTGCAGCCATTCTGGGATTTCACTCCTCAGTTTCCATATACTTTGGCAGATCCAAACCCAAAGGTGGATCTCATTCCACTGAGGTCCCTTTTATCAAGGATCAAATTCCCACCAGTTTCTGCCTGCTTTTTATCACTCTCCATGCCTTTAGATAGCATGCACATACATAGAAAGACATACGTATGTTCGAATTTATCACTTTTAGTGAGCATTTGTCTGATAGAAGCTACTTCATCATTACAGGAATATATGAACATGGTAATTTATGGTTCTTTCAAATTTTATTTTAAACATTAAAATTGTGAAATATTTTATAAAATATTTTCAACTTCATATATCATATGCTGAAGCCTGGACCAAGCCTTATGACATTAAAATGACTTGAAAAGACATTTTTTTTCATGTTGAGGATCAACCCTGGATGTGAAGGAAAATTAACTTGATGAAAATAATTCAGAGAAAGTGGTTCTGAAATCAGAGTTCATTCTTTTATTGTCATTTATTATTATGTGCTAGCCATTTTCTTAACTAAAGTATCATCTCAAGATATATCCATAGCTTTATGGATGTATGAAGGAGGGTTTACAGCTGCCAAAATTATAGTAGCTCAAGCTCACAGACTGCATGAAAATGTTGCTAAGAAGGGTAACCAGTGAAATCAAAGAAATGTAAAACATGATCAAGAAAAAATTCTGTTTACATGATTAAATCAAATTGTTGTTATTCTATTTAAAACCAACTTTTATGAAATATCTCAATGACATCAGGCAAAGCATAAAGCAATTTATGCTATTCCTTCTTCTTCCTAGGAAAGGTTAAAGTTCTTTTGGAAAAACTCCCCGCAGTACATTTACCAAATATTCCTGGTGTAACTTTTTCTTTGCTCCATCTGAGTCCATGGACTCATTGAACTTATAAAATAAGACCACCAGGATGTTCTAATATCTACTGCCATCACATAACTGCACTTACTTGGAATCTTGGTATCTGGCATCTTGTCTCTGGTAGGAACCACTAACTCTGTCTTGCACCTGATAAGTTCAAGGACATGCTATGGACACCATGGTGTCTAGAAGTCAGATAGATGGCTTCAGGCCAAAAAGCTGCTGTTGAAAAATGTCTACATACACCTAAATTAGAACTGACAACCCGCCCTGGATTTATAATGCAAAGTTCTTTGATTTGGAATGTTAGAACTTAGCTAGTCAAAGAAACAACACAAACTGAATTCTTTTGTTTGTTTGCTTTGGGACACTTCCTTTATTATCCTTTGCACACATGTCTCTTCAATTTAAAAGAAAATATTTCTGATGTTAAAATGATTAGTCAAAAGTAGTTATTCTATTTTAATATCCAAAGTGACCTGAATGTAGCCCATAGTTAATGTATGTGCTACAGAAATAGGATGGTGCAATGACTTCTGAGTCATCTGTTAGCTTCCCACTGACTTGGTATATAGCTTTTGCTATATAGAATTTATGTCTTGGAAAAAGTTGCCTATTAATAATATGTAAGACACATTTATAAATTTTTATCTCTTAGTATATGCTAATAATTGGCTGTTTTTATCTATAATACCTTTATTTTTCACAGATACATAGCCAGCAGTCTCCAAAGCAGGATGCCTTAAGTATAACTAGAAAATGTTACAACTTTTATTCATATTTATTTTATGTAAATTATAAAAAACAAATGAAGCATTACAGATCTTTAGGCAAGGGATTGACTCCACCCATCTTTCTTGTCCTTGCATCACATATAGAACCCAATGCATTCTGAGAAGAGTAAAAGATTCATAAAATGGAGGGGTTTACAGCATCTCCCTCAGGCCTTGTTTTGCCATCTGCAATATATTGTAGTTTACATGGTATAAGATGTTATCAAGGTGGTTAATTTGTTAAAGAAATGAGTACTTTTAATTATTTTATTTTGTAAAAATGCCTTCAAATATCACAAAATCTTAAACACTTAGGATAAAGTATGAATAGTCACCCTCCCACTTTTGTTTCTAGCCCATAATACTCACCCTGGAGATGATCAGAGATATCACTTTCTTATGGATTCTTCCAGAGGTATAGTATACATATACAACAAGTTGACTTACCTCCATATTCCACTTTCTGCCTCCTTTTTTATAACACAAATAGTGGTATCTCATAGACATTATTTTGCACTTTGATTTTTTCATTTGTTATGTCATGGATATACTTCCAATTCTTTTTTTTATATAGCTATTTAGTTTTCCTTTGTATAGATATACCATGGTGATTTACCATGATATTTATGGTATCACTAGTGATATTTATGTTTCCAATTTTTCGCTATTGTAAAGAATGCTGCATTGGATAACCTTTTTTTTTTTTAAACAATTTATTGAAGTATATCATTCATACATGAACATACATAAACAATAAGTGTATAATAAAAGTTGTGAACTTACAAAACAAACATGCATAACATCATACAGGGCTCCCACACATCACCCCACCACAAAT
This sequence comes from Cabassous unicinctus, assembly GCA_029593785.1. Lineage (NCBI taxonomy): Eukaryota > Metazoa > Chordata > Mammalia > Cingulata > Chlamyphoridae > Cabassous > Cabassous unicinctus. The sequence goes on along the minus strand of JAQZBX010001168.1, from coordinate 38,744 downwards.
ACTTTGCATTGTTGTGAAACATTTGTTAAGAAATTTTGAAAGAGCATCGTCAAAGTATTACTACCAACTATAGCCTTATCTTAATCCCCTATACTTTTTTTAAAAGGATTTATTTTTTTATTTACTTTTATCCATTTTTATGCCACCCCCGGCCCATTTTGGCTGTTTTTATGTCCATTTGCTGGGCAACTCTCTGTGTCCATTTCCTGCCCTCTCTTCTCATCCTTCTCCTCCTGTCTTCATTGGGATTCGATCCTCGGAACCTCTGATATGGGAGAGAGGCATCCTATCGCCTGCACCGCCTTAGTTCCTGTTTTTTTGGCACATCTCGTCTTGGATCTCCCTTGTGTCACTCTCCTGTTACATCATCATCTTGCTGTGTGGCTCATGGGGCCTGATGGCGCACCCGATGCGGGGCCTGGGGGACTCACCCTCTTGTAGGGCCTGGCAGCACACATGCGCATGGGGTTTGGTGGTGCCTGGAAAGCTCACTGGCTCACGGGGCCTGACAGCGTACCAGCACATGGGGCCTGACAGCCCGCGAACCTTATATATTTTTCTTTTTTCAAAATTTTACCAGGAGGTCCTGGGGATCGAACCCAGGTCCCTCCATATGGGAGAGGGACACCCAAGCATTTGAGCCACATCTGTTTCCCTGATATATCTCTTAAGGTTGACCAAAGATACCTAGAGTTACAATCATTTCCCATACAGGATGGACATATAGTAAATCAGACTTAGTTTATCACCAGCATTCTAAAAACCAGACCTAGGGAGAAAAACTAGGTCTGGGGACACATGCATGGTTTCTAGTATAGTGAATGTTTAGCCTACCCTGATTATACAAAATCAGAACAGCGAGAATATTCACATTGGATAACCTTTTTTGTGTGTCATTTTATACACATATTAGTGTGGCTGTTGGGTAAATTCTTGGAGGTTGAATATCTGGGTCAAAAATTGAATGTATTTATAATTTTTAAAAGGTACTACCAAATTATCTTCATAAACACTATACCAATTTATTCTCCCAGCAGCAACATATGAAGGTATCTGTTTCCCACAGGTTGCCAACAACAAATACCTTTGCATAATTGAAGCCTGGGATTGAAAAATGAGTATGATAATTTAGTAAAATGAGTCAAGAAGGAACTTCTTCCATTTGGGTCTATCTTTATAAGTACCTCTTTCCCAACATCCCCTAAAACTCTGTACTAAAGACCTTAAAACCAGACCTTCAAAGCACTATATTACAAAGAATTAACCAAGATTTTCAAAAGTAATGAAACATATTCAATGACAGTTCATATTATATTGTTCTTTTTATCCCACAAATGAATAAAAGAAAAAATTTAAAAATATTGTTTATTTCTCTATATCTTAGCTTTTTAAAATTTCTCTTTTATGTAAGTATGCATGCATGTCATATATATGTTCTACAGTAAACATACTTTTGGGGATTGAATCATGTGCCTCAGAAAAGATATGTTCAAATATGAATCCCCATTCCTGTGGGTGTGAACCCATTAATGAATAGGAGCTTTAGAAGATGTTAGTATTAGTTAAAGGGGGTGGCCAAAGTGAATCAAGGTGGGTCTTAATCTGTGTGACTAGAAGCCTTGTAGAGGAAATCTGGATGCAGTCAAAGAGAGCCACAGGTAGAAGTCAGAAGTCAGAAGTCAGAAGAAGCCAGAGAGGAGAGATAGATGGCCATGTGATGGAGGACTGCCATCACCAGAACACTTCTGACTTCTGGGGAAAGCAGGGCCTTGCTGACATCTTGATTTTGGACTTTTAGCCTTCAAAACCATGTGACAATAAATGCTTGTTGTTTAAGCCAACCCACTGTGTAGGATTTGTCAGAGCAGCCATGGCACGCCATTACCTATGAATGACATACTATTAGTATTGTAGAGTGTGATATAATGTATAAGTGGATATATATATATAATATATATTTTTTTATTTTGCTGATGGGATCTAGGACCAAAATATTTTGAAGACCGCAAAGCTATATAATCTAAAATACCTAGTGATTATAAAATAAAATAAATTTAAAACTAACATTCATTTCATCAATGTAACTTTTTCTCCTGTCTACACAGTTCTGACAGGAAATCTGAGGACTAGGATTTACTTCTGTTCTGTAAGGCTCCACCCAGAGTGGACTTCAAATATCATTAGATTTACAGAAGAAAAATATTTGTTTCTCTCCTGAGGAAGGATTATAATGAATAGGATGTTAATAGTAAGGTAAGATTGGGGAAAAGTACACCAAATATAAGATATGTGTTACGATTTTTGACGATGCTTTTTCATCATCTATAACAAATGTTCCACAACAACACAAGGTATTGGCAGTGGGGTGATGTATGGGAGTCCTGGATGCTATGCATGCTTGTTTTCTAAGTCCACAACTTTAACTATACACTTATTGTTTATGTATGTTCATGTATGCATGATATATTTCAATAAAATTTTTTAAAATGAAAAAACAAGTCTACAGTCTTCACTTTTCCTTAAGATGACAAGTAAAGCAGAAAATGAAGGCTGACCTTCTTCGTTTGAATGGTACCACTCACAGAGAGGATGGTGAGGTTGGTGACCTCACTACATAAAGGCTCCATGGTTGAACTCATGGCATTTCTCTGAAATGATAATGAAGTCTTCTAACAGCTGTTCCTGAAAGCAAATGGCTCAGCCTAGAGCTTCCTTCCCCAGCAGGGAGTGCTTTCCTTCCTGGCATCAACTCCCGACAACAGTTCCTTCCAGCAACTGGGCTTTCCTCTCATTGAACAGAACATGGATTCCTCAGCCCCTGGAATCCTCAGCACAACATCTAAGGAACATCTTAGAGAACTGCCAACTAAAAGTAGTTCTCTGCTGTTCCAGCTATTTTTAAATGTTTTTCCTGATTTTTAAAACTTGAGAAACACAGAAAATGATAAAGAAAAACAAAGATTAACCATAACGAAAATTTTAAAATTAATCATAATATTACAATTGAGGGATAACTGCTATTAACCTTTTACCATGATTTCTTACAGTCTTTTCTCAGTAAATAATATAATATTTTGCATAATGCGATAATAAAGCATAAACAGTTTTGCATTCTCATAATTACTCTCAGTGAAATGCTATGGATATTTTCCATGTCTTTAAAAACTTTCTCAAAATACCTTTTTGATGACGACATAATAGATCATTGTATGGTTGAATCTCATGGAACCATTCCACCATTGTTGGATGTTTGGGTAGTTTTCAAAGTTATACACTAATTTCAATGAACATCTTGGTACAAAGAATCTTTGCTCAAATTTCTAAATGATTCCTTAAGATGAATTCCCGAAAGTAGCATTACAGTATCAATGGATGGCTGTTGAAACACTGTCACAGTCTATATGTCTCAAGAGCTCTGTCTGACCACACCCCCATAAGCATGTAATGCCATGCTGCTATAATTTTTATTTCTTTAATCACTAGTGAACATATTTTTTCACTTTTTCTTAAATATTTTTTATAATAAAAGTAGTGCAAATTCACTGTAGGAAATCTTTAAAGTACAAAAATGTGTTAATAAAAATCATTTGCAATTGCACAACTGAGAGACATCTTACTCATCAATAATATTTTGCTCTCTTCTGTTCGAATTTTCTTCCAATGAGAATTTACATATTTTTTTACATACTTGGATCATATATTTTAGGAACCTGTTTTTCACTTGCAACATTTTCCCTGATCTTAAAAAATTTTGAAATAATAACTTTCAATAGCTCCACAATTTCCTATCCATTGACTGTATAATAATTTATTTAAACATTTCCATTTTGTTAACCATACAGTTATGATTATTTATGTTATTATGAATAATGGTATTTCATTGTTTAATTATCATTTATTTGTTTACAAGTATATTTGAATTTTCAAAATACTTGCTTACTGCTGTACTTTTGTTTCAATGGATTATCAGTTTATTTCCCTTCTCTCTTTCTCTAACTAGATTTATTTTTCTTACTCATTTTAACAGCTTTTTAGATTTTAAAGATAATAACCTTGGGCAATGAATGTGGCTCAAGTGGTTGAGCACCTTGTTCCTACATGGGAGGTCCCTGGTCCCATCCCTGGTATTGCCAAAAAAAAAAAGATACTAACCCATTCTCAGTCATATTTATTACAAATAATTTTTCCATTTTGATTGTTTGACTTTCATTTCCATTTATTTGACATACAAAAGCTTTACATTTTTATTTAGTCATAGGTATCCATGCTTTCCTTCAAGACGTTGTCCATTGCTTTTATGCGCTTAAAAAAAAATCCTTCAGAACCCCACCTTAGTTAAATATCCAGCTATGTTTCTTCTGTTTTTCTTTTAGTGTTTCTATGTTTTACATTGACCTTAACTTATGTAAAACCTGTTTTAACAAACAGTGTAAGAAATTAGGTAACTTTTTTCCAAGTAATCAACTTCCTAGGTTTTTCTTTAGGTTGAGAACTTCTTTTTTTCATAGGTAAGTTTTTGTATCTGGAGACACTCACATATTGTCAGAATTACCCTTGAAAAATACCTTAGATAGCACCAAAAATATCATATGCAGATCTATATAGTCTCTCTATAAATTCAACAAAGCCACTGTCTTCTCCATTGTTAAAACAACTGCTTTAAAAAAAAAAAAAAAGTAGTACATCAGACAAACTAGCTAGCTTAGGTTAGTGCTCTTTAAGCTCTAGAATAAGTCAACACAAGAAAGTCTCATGCTATGGGAGGTTCAAGGGAACTGAATCTGAAGAAACCGTAACCCTGGGACACATGGTGAAAGACTGAAAGACAGGTAGAGAATCACCTGTTCCACTTACATTGTATACTTTCTATGATTCTGTCTTTCTGTTTCTCTCACGCCTTTAACATAATAAGAGATGTGAATGATATGATTGCACTATATCTTCTAAGAAATCCATTCAAGTACCTCTACACTTCATGGTATCACACTTCTCTGCCCTCTTTTGCTGCCCCTGAGCTGGACCTCACTCTTATTTCCCTCAAAAATAAACTCTGGTGGTCCCTAAGATTATCTTCTGAGCCAGAGTTCCATCCTGGAATCCATCACTTCCTTTTAAGTGCCATTATCAAGTACCTAGAGCAGCACTCTCCAACAGAAATATTAAAGAAGCAACACTTTTAATTTTAAATTTTCTAGTAGCCACATTAAAAAAGTAAAAAGAAAACGGTAAAATTAATTTTATTGATATATCTTATTTAACCTAATACAGCAACCATTTAAACATGTAATCAACTTAAAAGCTATTGAGATATTTTACATCTTTAAAAACACACACACACAACTAAGTCTTCAGAAATCTGATGTGTATTTTATCCTTGCAATACGTCTTAATTTGGACTAGTGAAATTTCAAGTGCTCAATAGCCACATGTGGTGAGTGGCTACTGTTTGAACAGTACAGATTTAGAGGGCTTGCTAACAATCATAAATTCATCTCTCTCCGTTTTTCCATTTAAATCGTGAGCATTTATGTTTTATGTAAGTGTTATGGATGTCCTATCCTTTTCAAGCCAGACTGAAAAGCTAATTCCTCACTGATCTCATGCTACAGCATATAAATAATAAGTGGAAGTTGAGAGTGAGTTTCTCCTTATTTTTTTTTCATCCCCTCTTTTGTGCCATCCATTTCTTTTCTTTGCATCCATATCCTTTAAATCCATGTTTCCCACAGAGCCTGTCATTTTATGTTGATCACAGGAAGTCCTGGGTAAAGGGAAATGCAAGAGGCACCAAGACTCAAGGAAGAGAACTCTCAATGAAAATCATGGGTGAGAAACAGTAAGACATATTTCCTTTCTTTGGGTGGCTTAAATTCTCTTTATTCCTAATATCTATCCTTCTCCCCAGTTCCCAGAGGATAAAAGATATAGTTTTATTTATAATTGAGATTGTGGAAAATCTGCATTTTCTGATTTTTACGTATTTTTAAGCTGCAAGCATTAGTAAAAAGAAAATATATACCTTCTTTGGTAACCAATTTTCAAAAAGAAGTGTGGAAATGTGGCTTTTGATGGCATTGTTTAAAAATGAGTAGAATACTCTTAGTAAACTTTTACATTACTCTGCAACATGTTTTGTTAGAAAAGCCTGTGGTAGTATCTAAAATTGTGTAAATCATCAGTTTTTAATCTGGCAGGAAGTAGATAGTGGCCCATTAAACTTTCGTAATTAAATTTTCCCTGTACTCCCCCATAGAACCATTATCTGAGTTTTCTAATTAACACAAGAGGAGGGAGTCAATTCAGATTGATGGGATCTAGAGCCATCCCCTTTCATTTTAATGACCTTTAATAAACTTTTATTACTATTGATATTGATAATTATAATACACCCTTTATTTCTGCAATGTGATTCTAAGGACCTTTTTAAAAATTGCAAAATTCACCTTTAAAGCTAGAGTAGGCAGAATTATTAGATTCTTAGCTGCTGTGTATTTAGGACAGTGACTGTAAGTGAGCCAAAAGTAGATAAGTGTCATATCAATGGCTTTTTCCTTTCCTCAGTTCACAGTACAGGATCTCAGTCTTCATACAGCCTCTTAATATCACAGCATGGCTCCCTCCCTAACTGTTAAGAATGGCAACTGAGAGTGGTTTTCCATAAATAATCCACAGGGTGTTAGGCACATTTTACTAAATTTATTTTGTTTTCAATTGGAAGGACATCATGACCAGGACGTCAGATGTCCAACATAAGTCATAGGCAAGCTAGCCTTGTTTTCTAAAATGTTTAATGAAACTTTTGCAAGAGTTTTGCCTAATTCTGTATCCTCTCAGAACTGCCATTTTGGTCACTGGAACGGATTCTTCCAGCTTAGTAAACGAATTTGCCAACATGAACACATAAGTACTAAAAAGAATACTTTCATCATCATTTATAATTTACTTCAGAAACTGAAGTACTGAGAGGACAAAGCACCAAAATATGTGTATAGAAGATAATGGAGCTAGGATTAAAGTTTATGCTGTTACTCATCAAGCTATATTGTCTTCTACAAAATCATAATGGATAATGTATGTTGGATTTCTAGTTCTTTGGTTAAAGAAATCCAAAGTTGTAAATTTGAGAGCTACCAAACTCAGGTTGTTTAAGGAGATTAAGAAGCATGGTGTCATAATCTCCTCATCTATAAAATGAGAATTAAAATATTTTATGCCATAAAAATGTGGTGAGATTAAATATGAAGAGGTGTATAATGAACTTAGCTTAAATTCTGTTCAACAAATGTTACCTCTCATTTTTATTATATTTTTCACTATATAGTACCTTATCTGTTCTTTTTTATCAAAGTTCAGGTGTTTGGTGCTTTAGTGTTTCAACTTATGAACACTAAATAATTTCAATATTATGAAAAAGTATACATATAAGTTTAAAGTCTAGACTTACTTGAGAGATGATAATAAGGAAATGCTCAATATCACAAATATAAGATGTGATCATTAATTCAAAGATTTCATATCTAGCTGTTGTAGTAATCTAAGGATGAGATTGGTCAGACCTGTTCTTAAATGATAGCAGGAAAAAAAAAAAGAAAGGAAAAATATGAGAGAAGGTTAAAGGCAATAATCATGATTTATATTTCTTTCTGAATTTTCAAGAAAATATAAATGTGTTTTAAAATACTTGTAGAGAAGCTCCACTACTCCACATGTTGTAGTAATGGTGACCAAACACACCTTTCCACTGAAAACAACTAAAAAATTGGGAAAATTATGAGGCAATGATTTTTGGACAGCACAGAACTATGATTTATTAAAGAAGAGAAATAAATAAAAAGTGAACCATGTGACTGTCCCAGCTTTCTGTCTGGAGGCACTTTGCAGTCTGCAGTATAGTGAGCATGGAAATCTCAATGATTGGAGGCGATACAGATCAGAGTTTGAGGTGGCTAGAGAGATGAGAGTATGTGGAGAAAGAATTCCAGAATTATTCATAGCCATCCTGTGACTCTAATTTATAGAAGCAAAAGGGGGAAAAAAAGTTTGTGAGGCCAGGCAAAAAGCAGCTGAGGAGTTGTATAATAAACAGTTCCTAGAGCTCAATAGGGCTGAGAAGTCACACTTCAGTAGTGATGCTAAACTAAAGCATATTCTAGATTTAGGATTGACAAAGTATGGGCCAAATCCAATTCATGGCCTGTTTTTGTGTCGCCCATGAAATAAGAATGGCTTTTATGTGTTTAATAGTTTATAAGGAAAACAGGAAGAAGAAAAATATGCAACAGACATTGTATTTGATCAACAAAGCTTAAGATATTTACCACCTGGTTCTTCACAGAAGATGCATACTGACCTCTGCTGTAGATCTGCCTTAAAAATCACTTGCTGTGCTTAAAATATTGTTCATCCACAATTATTTCAAACTTTAAAAATTTTACCTAGCAAGCTCATAAAAATTTGTAACTGAAATTAAAATTTTGACATAATTTCAAAAAAAAAAAAAAAAATCACTCAATAGAAACAGACCCAGAAAAGACAGAGATGATGGAATAAGCAAGAACAAGGACTTTAAACAACTATTGCAAATATGTTCAAAGATTTAAAAGGAAACATGAATATAATGAGGAAAGAAATAAAGGATTTATAAATGAACCAAATAGAGTTTTTAGAGCTCAAAAACACAATATCTTAAATGCAAAAATTTGCTTTGTGAAATTAATAGCAGATTAGATTAGATTAGAAGACTAGTGAATTTGTAGACATAGCAATAGAAGTTATCCAAACTGAAGTACAGAGGGAAAAACAAAGACTGAAAAAAAAAAATAAACGGAACTTCAGTGAGTTATGAGACAATATAAAATGGATTAACATGTGTGTAAGTGGAGTCCCAGAAAAGAGGGAAGGAGAAAAAAAAAGTAAGGAAATAATGGTAAAAACTTTCCAAATTTGATGAATACTATAAACCCACTGATCCAAGAAGCTCAATAAACCCCAAGCAAGATAAACATAAAGAAAACTACACCAAGATAAATCATAAGCAAATTGCCAAAAATTGATAATAAAAAGAAAATAATAAAGCAGTCAGAGGAAAAGGACATATTACATATAGAACTAAAATAAGATTGGTAGTGACCTTCTTGTCTCAAACTATGCAGCAATGTTCTGAAAGAAAAATTTTCAATCTAGAATCCTATATCCACTTTCAAAAATCAAGGTCTGGGCCAAGAATTAGTCATTGGAATTTGAAATAAAAAAACAATACCATTTATTGTAGTATCAACAAATTAAATACATGGGTATAAATCTAAAAGTATGTATGGGCTAAATGTGGAAAATTACAAAACAAAATGTGGGAAAAAAAAACAAAAGAAATAAAAGAACATTTAATAAATAGATAAATATTCCATGTTCATGGATTGGAAGCATTGTTAAGATGTCAATTCTGCCCATCTTGACCTTTAGATTCAATGCTACCCCAATAAAAATCTTAGCAAGCTATTTTGTAACCATCAATAAGTGATTCTAAAGTTTATATATAAAGACAGAATACCTAGAATAACAACACAATACTGAAGAAGAACAACAACATTGGAGGTAAGGAAATAATGGAAATCAGTAGTTTCCAGAGTATTGATAAGGGAGGGGATAGGTGGTATACAGGGAATGTTTAGAGTGGTGAAACTATTCTGTATGATACTGTGAGGTAGTTTGAGACTGTATGGACCCCAGTTTATCATGTCCTTAGAGCTAATCTATCCCTGTGGGTGTGAACCTATTGCAGGTGAGATCTTTTGATTAAGTCACTTTAGTTAAGGACTTTTGGATTAGATTATTTCAGTAAGGCATGACCCAAGGTGGGTCTTAAGCCTTTTACTGGAGCCCTTTATAAATGAGATGAGTACAGAGAGAGATATACAGAGACAGACAGAGAGAAAGCTATAGATGCTGAGAGAGAAAGCCTTGGAACCAAGAAGCTAAAAGCAACAAAACCTGGAGGAGAAGGCAGATATTGGCAGATAGCCCAATGTGCCTTATCGTCAGCAGCCAGTCTTCGGGGAGAGAGCACCCCCGATAGTTCTTTGATTTGTACACTTTTCTTGGCTTATAGTTTTCTATAGCAAACTATAAGCTTGCTAGCCAATAAACCCCCATTGTAAAAACCAACCCATTTCTGTTATTTTGCTATTGGCAGCTTTCAGCAAACTAAAACATATTGTGATGGTATATACATGGCACTATGCTTTTGTCAAAATCCATTGAACTTTAGCATGCAAAGAATGAACCTTAATGTATATGAATTTGAAAAAATAATTTAGGAGGTAAGGAGAATATCAGGATGGGATGTAGAGTGTGACAAAACAATCTAACTTGCCTTACAAATGAATGAAACAACCTTATAGAAGTGGGTAAAAGTTGCTGACCTAAGTAACTTTATAAATGTGTGAAAGCTTTGAAACTAAAAAGAAACTGTATATAAGTACTCTACTCTAATTAATAAAATTATATCACAGGGAAGTATGGGTTAACAGTTCTGATACTTCTATATATGTACAATAGAATTGAGCACTAAGTGCATGGTGAATGGTGGGAGCCAAGTTTCTCACTGCAGGAGTGGGAATTTACAGAAAAGCAAGGGGGAACCTAGAATGGTCCATGTGTTAATGGATTAGAATTGAAGACATTAGTATGAATTCATTTTAGCTTGATATAGATACAAATCCCTACATGTAGAAATATTTTATAGATATGTGTATATACACGGGTTAGTATAAGCACATATTTCCTTGCTCTGTCAGCTGAGACATTCTAAAAGCAATGACATCCCAGTAGCAAGGAACACACCTAGCAGTTAGCTATTGGTTTCTAATACTATTCTCCAGTAATATGAACCAGGTCTCCTTGGAAAAATGGCTGATTCTAAGACTGGGGCAGGAAAGATACAAGATGAATCTGGTGCCTCTTGCAGTGTGATAAAGTTCTCAAAACAAACAATCAACCAACAAGAAACAACAAAAAAAAAAACCCACATGATGGGAGAATATCTCAAATGGACAGAGGAGTCATCTGAAAGAGCTTCCCATGGCCAAAGATGAAACAATTTGAGCAAGAAAATAAAGTAGTATTGTATTAAATTAATCAATAAACTATTCTTTTAAAAAAAATAGAAGGATTCTTCCTAAATCATTTTGTAAGACAGTATTACACTGATGTCAAAACCAAACAAGGACATTGCAAGATAAGAAATCTACAGACCAAATCTCATGAGTATAGATGTGAAAATCTTAACAAAATAGTATTAAATCAAGTCAAACAGTATGCAAAAAGAACCATATTGGTGGATTTGTATTTCATTGGCTTAGTTAAGCTAAGGCAGAATTTAAAAGAATTCTTTGCTTTTGTGATTTTGAATTAGCACTGGACCCAAGAGACATTTTGCATGAGATCTGGAAGTAATAAGTGAAGCTGCAACCATATTGTATTTCTGCATGGAAGGTTAATATGGGGCACCCGATGCTGTTACAGTGCAAATACATTGTTGCTGATTTGCTGCATGACCTTGTTGGCATGAGGCAATGCTGGGCACTCAGTTCCTTCAGCTCCCACTTGGTCACCTCTTTTAGATTTTCCAAATATAAGTTCAAAGTGTGCAGCTTCTGAAGCAGCAGCTGAGCCTGCAGTTCCTCTAACTTTTACTGGATCTCCTCTTTCAGGTTCTTTGAATCATGGACCAGTATATGCAGCTCCTGTGGCAACCACCAAGCCTACAACTCTTGTAGTTCATGCTGAATCTCTTTCTTCAGGGTCACCAACATTTATAGAGTTAATAATGGTACATAAAATATATACTTATCCTCAATTATAAGACAAATTCCTTTCATAAATCCCATATTTTCATTTATAGTGGCTTTGTTCCTCTAGACAAACCCTGACAAGATAGTACATCTAACTAAGTGGATATTATTCCAGGAATGCAAGGTTTGTTTAACATTTAAAAATCTATCAATTGGCTCTGCCCCAATCAAGATGGTGGAGTGAGACACTTCAGAGCTCTGTCCTCTCACAGAATCTTTGAACAACCAGAAAAAACTGGCAGACACAGCTTTATCCAAGGTCTAGAAAATAATTAATGGCTGCTGAATCAAGAAAAAGGCTACTTAAAAGCAGTGAGATTTCATCATGCCCTGGCTAGTTCTTTTCCAACCATTCACTGGCCCAGAACAGAGTTGGCCCACAGTCCCAGTACTGATCCTTGGACCCAGTTCTGGAGGGAGCAGAGTAACCCTGGTGCATGCACTGGGAGCATGTATGTCTGGCCCAATCTCTCTGGTGATGGCCTGAGGGACTCACTATCCCAGAACTTGCCTGGCATGTAGCAGACAGCTTGTCAAGCTCCCCTACAGAACTCAGATCGCTGTGGGAGAACAGAAGAGTGGCTGCCTGGGGCCTGGGAATGTTAGCTGTAGAACGTATACTGTAGTGCCTGGGACTGTGAAGAAGCCATTTCCAAGGGAAGAGGGGATATTTGTACTCATAGCTAGGACAAGATGCACATGCAGAAAGGATCAGGGTGGATCAGGGTGGCATTTACCCTCTAGATTCAAGTTATTTTCTAAACTCGTTGTATGGATAGGCTCTGAAGAAGAGCACTCACACAGGACAATATGCAAAGATTTTAAAAGGTGTTCTCATTCCCTTTCCTTCCTTCCTTCCTTCCTTCCTTCCTTCCTTCCTTCCTTCCTTCCTTCCTTCCTTCCCTCCCTCCCTCCCCCTGGCATTCAACACTAGCTGGATACAAGCTTAAGGAACAGATGCCTCACAGTCTAAAATTCAGTGAAAACACATTAAATTATCAAAATTTCCAGGTCTCAACAAAAAGTTTACAAAACATACAATAACACAGGAACTGATGGCCCAGGCTGAGAGAAAATTAAACCATTAGAAACCATCAATGAGAAGGACCAGACCTGAGATATACCAGAAAAAGATTTTTTTTAATGGTCCTCATTGATTGTACACTTTAGATGAAATGTATAGGATGTGAATATATCTCAATAAAACTGCTTTAATTTTTTAGAAAAGTCCTAAATATGCTCCAAAGAGCTAAAGAAAAACATTGACAAAAACTAAAGTAAAATCAAGAAAACAATAGATGAACAAAGAGAATATCAACAGAGAGATGGAAATTGCTAAAAAGAATCAAACAGAGCTAAAGACCACAGTAACAGGAATTTAAAATTCCCTAGAAGGGTTTATCAGCAGATTGGAGTCAAACTATTGAAAAACAAAGAGAAAATTAAAACAGCAAGGGAAAACTGACAACATGTAAAGGGGAATAACAATTTCATTAGTACCTAATTACTATTCAGAAACATTGTGAACCAGAAAGGAAGCCGAATGACATATTCAAAGTGCTAGGAGAAAAAAAAAAACTGTCAATCAAGAATTCTATATCCAAGAAAACTATCCTTCAAAAAGTAAATTAGAGTAAAGAAGAGACAGTCCCAGATTAAGAAAGACTTAGAGAATTTATTGCTAGCAGACTTGCCTTAAAGAAATATTAGAGAAGTCCTTCTTGCTAAAAGGAAATGACACTAGATAGTTCCCTGACTACACAGAAAAAAATTAAGAGCACTGGAAAAACTAAATATGTGGGTATATGTAAAAGAATTTCTCTATATATTTTTTTTCTGTTTTTTTACTCTTGGTTTCTTTTCTTTTTATAGGAGGTACCAGGAATTGAATCCAGGACCTTGTACATGAGAAGAAGGCACTCAACCACTGAGTTACATCTACTTCCCAATGATCGAGTACTGGGGATTGAACCTGGGACCTTGTACATGGGAAGCAGTTGCTCAACTACTTGAGTTACATCTGCTCCCTCTTGGTTTCTTTAAAGGACTAAAATTTTATAAAGCAATAATTATTACCCTGTACTACTGAGTTTATAATATACAGAGATGTAATATATATAACAATAAAATCACAAAAGAATGAGGAGAAAATGTTGCTATTTTGGAAAAATATTCCTATATTTCCTTGGAAATGAGACAACATTAACTTGAAGTAGATTGTGATAAATTAAGATGCATATTCTAATCCCTAAAGCAACCACTAAGAATATAAATATTCAAAAATTTATGGGAGAATTTTCTCAGAATATTAGTCTCCCCAACCAACTTTGTTTTACTTAATAGGAAGGCTAAGGAGAAATTAGCCCAAGCTAGCATTATTACCAAGAAGGTTTGTTTTGTTTTTTCTTTTATCATGAAAATTGTTATACCCTCTTCCCCCCAATTATGGGTAAATTGCATTAATATGCACTAGTAATGCATATTTATACATTTTTAAGAGAAAGGTTGATAAGCATCAGTTCAAATTAATAAAAATTTCATATTGATCAAAACAATGTAAGTTCTATAAAAGAGACTAGATTTTAAATGCATGATTTTATTTATACTTTACAATAAACCTGAGAATAAGGTAGATGAATGAATTGAAGCCAGGTTTTAGTGATGCCTGTCTAAATCCAAAGAGTGTTTTCCACTAGGCAAGTTTGCCTGTCTGTGTAGTTTCCAACTTACAAGCACTGTGAGTATGTTTTTTTGCTTAACAAACAAGTATTGACCTATTGCCATATTTTTTATAATTCCAATAAATTGGAAATTGCAATGGTGAAAATGGAATATAATATTAGACTGAATCTTTCACAGTTAGTTTGAAACACTTTTGCTTCAATTCTTTTGATTATATAAAAGCCCTTTGGGTTAAATTTTCAAAATAAAGAAAATAAATAATGACAAAGTTGAGTTTATTCCAGAATTACAAGATTCCTTTAACATTTGAAAACCTATTATAGTAACTAGACACTTTAGCATAGTAAAAGAGAAAAACGTGATTGTCTCAGCAGATGCAGAAAAAGCATTTGATTAAATTTAATGTCATTTATGATAAAACTCATAGAAAAAATAGGAGTATAAGGACACACTCTGATACATGGTATCTAGAAATACCATACAGTAAAATATCTAAAACTTTCCCCCTTGAAACTGGGAAAACAAGAATACTTGCCACCAACTTAATTTAGAGGTTGTTGATAGGGCAATAAGCCAAGAAAAATAAATAAATATTAAAAAGATGGAAAAGGGCAAAGAGGATTTGTAGATGAACTGTGCACATAGAAAATGTGAAAGAATCAGCACATAAATTATCAGAATTATTAAATCAACCAAGTAAAGTGATTAGATAATAAATAAAATGAATTGTTTTATGTTTTAGCAACAAGTAACTAGAAAAATGAAATTTTAAAAACATATCATTCATTTTAAACCATTATAAAAATTAACCATATAGTAATAAAGCTAATGAAAATATGCTATATATAACAGAAAACTACAAAACACTACTGAGAGAAATTAAGCTGTAAATAAATGGAGGGATATACCATGTTCATGACTTGAAAAAGTCAATATTGTAAAAATGTCAATTCCACCCCAAATTAGTCTATAGACAAAGTACGATTTCAACTAAAAACAACAACAACAAAAACATTTCTGGGGGAAAATGGTCAAACAATTCTAAAATTTAGAAGAAAGTACAAAGGATCAAGGTTAGCCATAACAATCTTAAAGATCAGAAGAAAATATTTGGAGAATTTACACCATCAGAGACTTCTAAATCTATGAAAATTAAGATAGTTTGTTATTGGTACAAGAGCAGACAAACCAACCAATGGTACAGAATAGAATCCAAGAACAGAGTCACACATATAAAGACTGATGGCATTCCACTGCAACAGGAAAAGGAGATTTAGATGAATATTCAAATGGAAAAAAAATCTTGACCCTACCTCACACAAAATACAAATTTCAATTCCATGTGAATTGATTTCTTAAATGTAAAGGGTAAAACAATAAAGCTTCTAGAATTTAACATAGAAAATCATCTGTAGGACCTGGGAATAAGCAGACTCTTTAACAGGATACAAAAAACAATAACTATAAAAGAAAAAAATTGATAAATTAGGAATTAGTGATTTTAGGAACTTCTAGGGGAAAGCAAACGAGCAGGAAGTGGATGTGGCTCAAGCAGTTGAGTGCCTGCTTCCCACATGGGAGGTCCTGGGTTCCATGCCCAGTGCCTCCCTGAAACAAAGACAAGCAACAAATGGACAAAGGGACCAGCAAAACAAACAAAAAATCCAACTTAGGGGAGCTGATGTGGCTCAGTGGCTGAGCACCAGTTTCCCACTTACAAGGTCCTGGGTTCAATTCCCAGCCTCGGTAGCTCAAAAAAAAAAAAACACACCAACTTATATTTATCAAAACATCATTAAGTGAGTGAATGAAAAAGCCACAGAATGGGAGATGTATGTAAGACATATATCTACAAACTACTTAAATCCAGAATATAAATGAATTCCTGCAAATCATTGAGAAAAATACATCCACATGATAAAAGATTTAAACAAGGCATTGCAAAAATTATATTCAAAGGCCAATAAGCACATGAAAACCTATTTAACATCATTTTTATCAGGGAAATGTAAATTAAATCCACAATGAGATATTACTTTATATACTCCAAGTGATTAATAAAAAAAAAAAAAACAGTACCGAGTGTTAACAAAACTGTGAAGCAACAAACTTTCAGGCACTGCTGGTGAGACTGTAAATTAGTTCAATATTTAACAAAACTGTTTGCCAGTATCTGCTAAAGCTGAACACATATAAACCCAATGAATGATTCCTTTTGAGCTATCCTCCCAAATGAAATATGTATGTATGTTCACCAAAAGACATGTTCATAGCAACGCTATTCATAATATCCCCAAACTGGAAATTACCCAAAAGTCCATCAACAATATTATGAAAATATTAATTATTGTATAGTAATGCAGTAGAATATTACACATCAATGAATATGAATGGGAGATATAAAACATGGATGAATCTCCCAATGCTCAAAACTTTAAGCAAAATAAGAAAGATGCAAAAAAGCTATATGTTGTATGAGTCCATTTATATAAAGTCGTAAATGGCAAAATACAGTGATAGTAAGTAAGAATAGTGGCTGTCTTTGGAATAGGTCATGATTAAGAGCTTCTGAGGAGCTGGTTATTCCATTTCTTCACTTCAGTAACAGACAGATGTATTCACTTTTCGAAACATTCATTAAACTGTCACCAAAGGTGTGTATACTTTTCTGTATGTATTTTAAATTTTAATTAATGTCTTTGAACTTGTATTATCATGTTATTAAAGTCTGCTGCAAATTCATTAGAATAACATGGTTAGATAGAAAAGAAATTTTAAAACTTTTAGCTCAATGTAATTGGCAAAACATTTCCCATAGGGAAAAAAGGCACCACCAAGAAGCAGTCCCAATTGTTCAAGGTACTTTGAAAAATAGCCAAGGTAAAATTGTGGATTTGAAATTTAAAGCACTGTAGATATTTTTCTTGGTGTTCTGATTAAGAAAGGAAATGCTGTAATCCAATTTACAATGACTAAAGAAGGAATCCAGTTACTCTTCTGCCATCTACAACCTTCATGAAGTCATCTGCTCCCTGGAAGCATAAAAGCATCTTACCGAGGTTATTAGCTGTCTTTAGTTTAGATGATATAGCTTTGGCTCTGTCCCTGTATTAGTTTCCTATTGTTGCTGTAACAAATTCTTGAATGACTTAAAGCAACACAAACTTACCTTACAGATCTGGGGATCAGAAGTCTCGTTGGGCTAAAATCAAGGTCTAGGCAGGGCTGTATTCCTTTTGGAGGCTCTAGGGGAGAATCCATTTTCTGACCTTTTCCAGGTTGGGAGCCAGACACATTCCTTGGCTAGTGGCCCTCTTCCATTTTCAAAGCTAGCAATCCCATCACTCTCACCTCTGCATCCATCACCACATCTTCTCCTCTGACTCTCCTGCCTCCTCCTTTCCCTTAGAAAGAGACTTGTGATTACATTGGATGCACACTGATAATCCAGGATCATCTCCCCATCTCAAAATTATTAACTTAGTCACAGCTGCAAAGTCCCTTATGCCATGTAAGGGTAACATGTCTATAAATTTTAGGAATCAGAATGTGGACATGTAGTGTGGCATTATTCTGCTACAGCATGCCTAAAGCCATATTTTTTTAAAATACATAAAGAATTTTAATGTAAAGCAAAAGTACACACTTAAGACAGGAGCAGGTGTACAAGGAGAGACTGGAGCAGGTGTAGCTCAGTGGTTGGGTGCCTGCTTCCCATGTACGAGGTCTGGGGTTCAATCCCCTGGTACCATTCTAGAAGATAAAAAATAAATAAATATGGGACCTCATGGTCAGGTTTTTGGACTCTGTTTCAGCTGTGGAGGTTATGGCCTTGTTCTCTGACCCTCCCTCATTCCTTGCCTCAGCTCCCCCCTCAGAGAGTTTATACCCTTATTCTTAAGGGGGAGTTGAAGGCTGACAGTCATTCTTCCATAGCTACTTCCTGCTTGTTATGGGTGGTAGTCCCTGCCTGCTGGGGTGTAAAATTCTCTGGCTATTCTATTATTTGGGCCTGTTGGATTTGGCTGAAATCCCAGTATGAACACCTTGCTCTGGAAGGATTCTTGAAGAGATTAATTGCATTAAATATTTGAGAACATAGGGGGCCTATAAGAAGCAACAGAACAATGGCTATAGCAGAACCCAGGAGGGCTTGTCAACCAAGAAGACCAGGGAATAAGGAGAGGGTTGGGATGTTATTTTCAGCCCTCTTCTAGGTTCCTAATAATGTTCTGTACCCTAGCAGATTGGTTGATGTAGAAACAGCATTCTTTTCTGAGATCCACACAAATACCTCCCTGCCAGTGGCTATGGCTCCTCCAATGTTGAGGGTTCCCACTAGGAACAGCAGTGCTCCACTCCCTGGAGGGCACACTGGGGTGGAGCACAGGGATGGGGAAGCTTCGGGGAGGTATGTTAGAGTGCAGGTCCCACCAAGGGGGAAGATTAGGCAGGTTTTCCATTCACAGAGGAAGAAGAGGCCTTGGGTTGGGTCTAGCGAAACACTGAAGGTGATGTTTCCAGTTGACTCCAAGGGGACAGAAGTGTTGCCTTTCTGAGTGGAAAACCACATTTTTATAACATACAAAGACTTTTTGAGTCATTTTACTCAATTCAATTTAATTGTTCCAATTATTTGACCTACTCCTTTTTTACTGTGCCTCAAAGAAAAGAAAATAATTAATGTAAGCATTCAAATTATCCAGAAATGTGATCTTTTAAAAAAAACATTTTTGAAACTAATGTATACTGAATTGATAAAAATCATTACATTTAATCAACTCTCTGTTCACTATAAGAAATCAACTTTGCATTTCATTTTACCTGGGTGAACATATCATAAGTGTATGCATGTGATTCTCCATCTTTATTGAGAGCAAAATATGAAAATGTTAATTCTAAACCACAAATTTATTTTCTGCATTGTTAGAAAAGAATCATTGATTATGCCACAACTATAATTTAAATTTCATTAATTTATCATAAAATATAACTATTTTCTTTATGAAAATGTGACCAGAAAAATTTAAATGAGGTCAAACTAGCTATTACAATGAAATAGAGGTTTCTAAGAGTGAAATTTTAATTTTTTTATTTAGTTGCTGATATTTAAATTTTGACAAATTTTTTTCATTAAAATAGGGAACTGAAATACAAAATTTATTCCTACTTCTCTATTATGTGACACTTAATAATGACCTATCTATTTGAAGAAATTCTAAGAAGTCTCATTCCAATGTCCTTATTCTTTAAACACTGCAATTTGTATCTCTTAGATTTAATGAAAACTATGTCACACGTGCATTTTAAAATCAATTTATTTGGCATATTTTAATACTTCAGTACTTTCTACTTCCAGAAATAACTTTAGCAAATTCAAAGGACCATGAAACACTGTTATCCCCTGATCCTCCAACCTAAGATGGCCAGACCAATTGGATTATTTTCTCTCCTAGCCAACTATTATTATCCTTCTTAGCAATTATTGCAAGTTGGAACTACTTTTTTTCTATATATAAATATAAATAAAATGCCAATATAAATGCCATAAGGATAGGGTTATGTATGCTATATTCAAGTCTTATAACCCTGGCATGCCTAGAATATAGTAGGATCTCAATAATTTTAGAATGGCTTAATGAATGAACATACACATATATGTGTGTGCTATGCTTGTGAAGGTGGATTAACCCTGACACTGGAATTAGAGCTTCAACAGAGAGAATCAATCTGCAGAAATGTTAAGCTTCTGTTTGCTTCCTGTCATCAACACTAATTATTTGCCTTTTTGGGCTTGTCAGCCTTGAAGAGAGTCATTAGTGCCTGGGAATGAATGATAATGTACTTCAAAATTTAGTATAGTTACAGAAGCTTGCAATTCTTGAATGGATTCTGTTCTGATCCCTCCAAATATTCACACATGGACAAAGGCACAGAAATTGTCCTGAACTAATATAAGCTTTGAGATTGAAATGTGAACAGGAAGTTAGCTCTGAAGATCCTCTAACCTTTTGCATGATGTTTGTGTTTCCACTTTGGGTTTTGTATTTAAGGCCAAATAGGTTTTAAATTTTATTTACTGTAGTATATTCCTTTTGGAAATACTTGATCCATCATATGACTCCACTATCCTCTCTTGTGAAGACATTCCCAATTAGTCAGAGAACTAAATGGATTTTGCTAATGTTGTCATGGAGACCATCTTCCCACTAAATGCATGTCTGTCATGCTGACTACTGAGTGAAGTACCTGTGCCCAATTCTGCCCACTCACTAAAGTTTCCTAAGTGAAACTGCTTCTGCTTTCATAGTAGGAGCACTAGGATTTGAGCAGCTCATGCCCCATCCCTTTTACATGTTAATTAGAAGAAAAGCTGACAAAGTAAGAGAATCATACTAGGTCTCCATCGCCAACAAACCATCTTGCCACAGTCCTTGACCACAACCTCCCTATCAAAAGAGAGAGCATCCTCCACACCTCCTATTTCTTTGCATGTCCTTTCAAATCTTTTGACAGCCATGCCTCTAAAGGAAAAAGAAATATGTATAGAGTTATTATGCAGTTCCTCACATCGGTATAATTTCACTAGATGTGTGGGCCCCTTTTCATTTCACATGACCTTCACCTTTTTGTTTCTTTAGATGATTGCCTATTTCTATAATGATTTTGCTTCTATTTCTGTTGATGACTTTTGAATATAATGGGTTGATCCCTCTTCAATGGGCACAGCTGTTATAAACCTCTGTAAAGCAGATTTGTGTGCCTAATACGAAAAGTGAGAGTTAATTACTTGCACAATTATGACATTACCAGAAATACAGTTTTTTAAATGTGTTGGTGCCCTGGGTTGAAGTCTTCCATAGAAGAGGGGGGAATCTTTTCCAAGGCCACAGAAGAGATATTTTACTTGCTGTGATGGTTAGGCTAATGTGTCAACTCAGCCAGGTAAATGTGTCTAGGTGTTTGGTCAAGCAAGCACTGGGCTAATTGTAATAGAAGAGCATTTATGGACTTTGGTCACTGTGTGGATGGCTGATTACATCTGCATCAATCACGGAGATTGCATCAGCAATGGATGACGCTTTTATCCAATCAGTTGAATGCCTTAAAAGGGGAAGTGATTTCAACATTCAGAGAGAATTTCCCAGCTAGTCTTTGGACAGCCAACTTCTCCCAGAAACTCATCAAGGACCTTTCATTGGACTTTCATCGGAGTCCCTGGTTTACAGCCTGCCTGAGGAACCCGAAGACTTGTGCATCCCCATGGTCATGTGAGAGACTCTTATAAAATCTCATATTATTGATGGATATCTCCTGTTGATTCTGTTTCCTGAGAGAACACTGACTAATATACTTGCTTTCAGCATTAAATCTAAACTTCTTAGCATGTCCCATCAGGAGATGGGTCCTGCCTCTCAATTTAGCCTCAGCTGTCTACAGGCAATCTGTGATCCAGCCATGCCTGCCTAATTGCACTTCTCTGGGGTGTGGGAGTGACTTGGTTTTTGCACCTATGCCTCTTCACATGCTGATCCTTTTGCCTAAAATATCCCTTTTTTGGATAGCAATCTCCTATGTTAAAGTTATTAACTCCTTCACAAAGCCCTTCCTGAGATGATGGCGAAAATCAAGCTCCCTGACTTCTACTCCAGAGCACCTGTGTGGTTGAATTCAGCACATAATCCTGTGATTATCTTGTTGCTTCTCTGGTTGATGTTTTTGACCCTGAAGATGTGGAGCTGCATTTTTAAACCCCCAGTCATCGCAGAGCCCAAAGAAGGTCCCTGTCAGGTTTGTTGAATGAAACAAGCAAGCAAACAAACATCAAGAGCATAGCAGAATCAAGTGTATTTAAAGTTTCAGTAGATGCAGTTTACTGCAACTTGTCCACTCCAGTGAGATGAATTGCAAGAGCCTGAACTTACAGGTTCCTGCTGTTCATGTTTAGTCATCATAATGCATCATGGCTGATTGGACATGCAGAAATTCTCAATTTTTCAGTTAGTCTTGTTTTGCCATGGTGCACCCAGCTCAATCTAGGAAAGATAACAAAATCCCCATAGAGCTGCCTGCTATCAATAGTGGGAGAGGCACCATATTTGACTCTACAGTGTCAGCATTTGTAAGATTGATGCCATTTAGGGGATACTCTAAACCCAGCATAATACCTATTAGGAATGATCCAAAATGTGTTATTCCAGGATCCTACGTGGCTGTTATGCTATTTGGAGCTGTACTTTAAAGGCTAGAAACTAGAAAGGGATATCCAAGTCAATGGTGGACAGAAGTTAAAGTGGCAAAATGGGAAAGCCAAGCCAAAGTCCTTCAGGAATAAACAGGTTCATATCTTTACTAGCATCAACCAAAAAAACTTAGAAAAATCCAGTTTTTTACAGCAGTGAGTTATCTACTTTCAATGCCTTCATAAATTCACTTCCAGCTGTGAAGGAAATTAACAAACAAATAAAAACAAAAATCTTGCCCCCTTGTTTGTTTTGTTTTGTTTGTTTGTTTGTTTTGCTAGCTCCTGGAATTTAAGGAAAGCTCTGCCATAACACTAGCTGGATAAAAAAGTAAGGAATGGAAACCTCAGAGTCTAAATGCCAGTGATAGCATATTAAAACATTAAAATGTCCAGGGATATCATCAGGGTTCTCTAGAGAACCAGAACTGACAGGAGATATCTGTAAATGTTATGAGATTTTATAAAATCATCTCACACAACCATGGGGATAAATTCTGTAGGGCAGGCTGCAAGCCGGGAACTCCCATGATCTCCTCAATGAATTCCTCAGGAGAAGATGTCTGTCTGAAGAAGAGAGGAGAAATCTTTCTTCTCTGCTGAAATCACTGCTCCTTTTAAGGCCTTCAACTGATTGGATGAGACTTCTTTCACTGCTGAAGGCAATCTCTTCAGTTGATTGTAGATGTTATCAGCCATATTGCAACCAACTCACTAATGATTTAAGTCCATGAAATGTCCTCACAGTAACAATTAGGCCAGTGCTTGCTTGACCAAACAACTGGCACCATTACCTGGCCAAGTTGACACATGAGCCTAAACATCAAACCAGGTTTCAACAAAAGGTTACAAAACATAGAAAGAACGGGAAGCTATGGCCCAGACAAAGTAGAAGATTAAAGCTTAGAAATCATCAGTGAAGATAAGACCTGGGACATACTGTAAACAAAGGCTAAGAATGAACAAATAATTATGATTGCTGAAACATTATATAGATGTTTTTAAGTTAGTCAAAAAGGGTAATATCTGAAATTACTGAAACTGGCTAGACTGACCACCCTTTGTATGTGCCCATTTATGACTAAAAACCTGCATTGTAATGATTATTCCAGGCTGATTTTACCCTTGTATATGGCCACTTGTATCTGCTATTATGATTGTTCCAGACAGATATTACCTTTGTATGTGAACATTTCTATTGCAAGGGAACCACTCCACCTTCCTGTTTGATATCCATATGAAAAACCTCATGGCTGACCTTTGTTTTCAGTATCCCCATCTCCTGGATGCCTTGATCTCTGACAATGATTGTAACTTTGGGACTCCCCCCCTTCAGTACCCACCCCGTCCTGTTTTGCCCCTTAATTCTTATTAATGAAAGAATCTGTGCCAACCCCATTCCAATTACTCATTAGAATCCTGATGTTATAAATATTAGAATTTCTGCAAATTAAGGAGGCAGTTTTTGGGCCATCTAAGGCAACTGACCTCCATTGTCTGTGCAAACAAATAAATTCTTTCTCTCTTTGAAACCCTGGTTTCAAAGCTTTTAAGGTGCATCAGGAGAATGAAGCTGCTTTTATTCGGTATCAATTTGGTGACCCAGGAGGGAGTAAGACAAAGGTTACCTGAAGGAGTCCAGCTGCCTGAGGCTCTGGGGCCTCAGCGAGAGAGGTAAGCTTGGTAATTGAGCTTTCTGCGGCTACTAGACACTCCTGGTCAAAAAGCTCTACAATTGGGTTGTTTTTACCTCACTGTCACTCCAGGCCTTAAAGGTGCTTTAAAGCCTCAGAGAGAAACTGTCCCAGCCCCAAGTCTGTACATCTGACCGGTGAGTGGGTCACCAAGGTAGAAGTGAATCAGGAGGTTAGTTTGGCAGTTCGAGCCCTCTTAGACTCCTTCCAAAACAATTTCCCTGGTTCTGACCTCCTTACCTTTGCCTGTGTTTTTTGGGGTGTGCCATTCTGTTTAGGGTTCAAGTGCCAATCATAAGTCTATTACTTAAGTATGCGCCTGAACCTCGAGTCTGTCTGTTTGATATATTCCTGAACCTTAAGTCTGTTGGTTAGGTATACTCTTGAAAAGTAATCCAGAATATAGGAAGTGTTAAGTATCTGTCCATTAAATGGTGTGTGTTTTTTAGGTGTAATAAATGTTCAGTGTTTGTCTAAACTGCCAAAATAACATTTAGCTGTATATATACTGCTCAAGTATTCCTAATTGGTTACTGATTACTGAAATTCTTTAAGATGGGAAATTCTAATTTTACTAGCATTCCTAAATGTAGCACTTTAGGCTATATTTTGAAAGACTAGAAAATCTTAGCCACGAGCCTATGAAAAAGCAGGAAATATTTTTTTCCTGTAGCAAAGGTCAGCCTCAATATAACTTAGAATCAGAAGGAATATGGCTCTTTAGAAAAGAATCCTGTACCTCAATTCAGCTCTAAAATCAGCAGCTGAGCCAGCAAAATCTCTGCTCCTCCAGGAAACTCCTCCAGGATAAAAAGCTTAATTGCTCCAAGATTTAATTGAAATCTAAGTGAAGTAGTGCAGAAACTAAGGAAAAGTCCCTCAGCCTTCCTTAAAGGCCAAGTTGGAATCTCTAGTGAACTAAGGTCAATGAGAGCAGGGTGTGAACAAAAGGTAAGACCCCTTCGCCCACCCCTCAAGTGATGGGAGACAGTCTTAAGAAACTAGAAAGCCCAAAGGAGGGCAGGGCAGTAACTGAGGAAACCTGGAATGAAAGGACCCAGGGGTAAAAGAGCCTGGCTACTAAATTAAAACCAAAATATTTAAAGCACAGCCTCCTAAATAACCTCCCTTGCTAAAAAACCTGTTAACCAAATAATACCCAGATAACTTTTTCTCCAATTTATATATATATACATATATATATAAGTGTTTCCAAAAACAAGTTTGTGTATCACTGATCCCAGAGGAGATCTTAAAAGCTGTAAAAAAAAAAAAAAAGACATGGAATGATGGAAAGCCTAGAAACAACCACACCAAAAGAGTAAGAATTATGAGTATACTGAATTATATTTCTTTATATTTCTTTTGTTGTGTCTAACTCTTATTTGCATCTGTCTGTTTGTTCAATGTCTATTTTCATACCTCCAGATGGTAATATCAAATTAATAAATGAAAATTCTTAAAAGAGCTCTATTCAGATTGCTAAAAATTGAATAGGTGCTTAAATTTGTAAATGAATACTCCTGGAGCCCAAATTTAAAAAGCCAAATAGGGAGGTCATATAAAAATCTGAACATACAAACTATTGGAGGAAGAAAAAACGTTTTTTTCCTAGGTTCCTTGACCTGCCCTGCCCCCCAGAGCCTTCTCCTTGAGAGAACTGTTGGGGGAAGGGCTAGGTGTGATAATATGGGAAATAAGAATGATAGGGCCAGAGGAAATGTTAACAAATAAACCTTGGTTTGCGTAGCTTGTCCTGTAGTTCCCCAATTTAAACTTTTTAACAGCCTTGGGATGAGAGTAATTAATAATCCAATTGCCAAATTTCGGTAAGTAAAGGAAAAGTCCTTGGAAGCTGTGGAAAGATTTTTCTAAATTATGATTGAAACACATTAAACAATTATAATATATTCCAAAGTTTGTGACCTCGTACATGTGAAGCAGGCGCTCAACCACTGAGCTACACCTGCTCCGCGTCAGTATGCTTTTGAGGTTGTTCACAATTTTAGAATATTATGAAAAAGAGGTTTCAGTCTCCTGTGGAGGAAGAAAAAATATTTCTTGCACAAACTATAATTGTTTCAATTTTATTTGACTTGGGTGTAATCTCCATAAGTTTACACAGATAATAATAAAATAAAATAGCAGGATATTTATTACATCTTTAAGATGATGAAAATTGTAAGTTTGTGTTTAATGAAATTAAGTTAAAGAAAAGAGTGTAGATTTATACCAATGTGAAATGACTAGTTTTCACAGAACAGAATGGGAGATGTAAGACGAGACTTAAATGGATATGGAAAGAAGTGAAAGGTTTGTGGAAGTGAATTCATAATCAATGTTGAATAAAATTTGATACGCTGGCTTAAAGGAGCATGTTTTTGTCCTAAGATGAAAATGACTGGTTTTCATCAGGACTGAAATATGCAGGACAAGACCTGAATGGGCACAAATAGTTGCAGAGGGCTTGTGAAAGTAAATCTTATCTGTTGCTGACTGTAAAAAGGTGAAATTTTGTCTTAAGGTGAAAAGTAACTCATCTATATGGTTATAAATGGTTCAAAAGAGGTTATAGGAAATTACAAGTTGTGAGAAGTTGTAAAAGCATTTTCTAAACTGAGAAATTTCAATGTAAAAAGGCTGATTCGGGAAGCCATTATTAAGTAGAAATCTATGAGTTGATATTAATTAAAAAAAAAAAACTTAACTTCATATCAGAGAAACCTGTCAGACGCCACCTCAAATCTGTTATGATTGATGCTAACTAAGATTTGTTTGCCAAATGGTGTATTGATGCAAAACTAAAGTGAATTGTTAAAGTAACACAGTTTTCTTAAATTGTCAATCTGTTTTAAGTGAAAAAATATAAAAGTCCTTATCAGGAGGGCTTCATGTTGGCCATACCATATCCTTAATGGTTTTGAAAAAAATACAGAGCCACTGCTATTTTGGAAGTTAAGACTTTTAACTTATTTGTCACTCTGATAGATAGAGGCCTGTTTAAATGTAATGTTCAGACCTGACAACTTCTACTATTCTGATAAAACCTTTAAGGATGGGGAGCAGATGTACCTCAATGGTTGAGCATCGCTTCCCATGTACAAGGTCCTGGGTTCAATCCCTGGTACCTCCTAAGAAAAAAACAAAAAAACCCTTAAGGATATCTTTAATTTCAAACTGTTATATATTTGTATTTTAATTCACAATGGAAAAATATATTCCAAAACTGAAAACTCAGAATACTTGTGTAAACTGTGGAAAAGTTTATTTTGGCAATGTTTTAAATTTTAGTCACATTTTATTCTAATTAGAATTTTTATCAAGGTGTTAAACTTGTTTTTTCATTTTTTTTTTTTTTTTAAACTAGTTTGTCATACAATATTGTGGATAATCACAAGTATTTATTTCCTAGGACTATTTGAATGTGTAGATGTATCTTTACTGCGAAGGGAAATGTTATTTATAAAATGAGATCAAATCCTGTATTAACTGTCTATTTCAGACACTTAATACTTGCAAAGACCCATATTACATTTACCACTCTGAAGTTTTTTAAAAAATCACCCTCATTGTTGAAAGTAATAGGTGGTGGTAACAATGATTGGTAATAGGGAGATCATTTTGATTCCTTTGGGAATCTTAAGTTTTCATAAATTTTCTAGAAAAAAATAGTTTTCTTCTAGGAGTGCTGAAGTTTCTTTGTGGTAAACAGTATCTTTCTAAAAGAGAAAACATGAATGAAGGAGAAATTAAATGTGTAATTTACATATATATTTGGAGAGTATATGAAATTTTTGAAGACTTAAAGTTCACTGTCAATTCTATCATAATATTGATCTACATGAGGATATTGTTAGTTATAGTTTTAGTTATTATTAGAAAAAATGTGATGTTATGCAAGCAACCAAAATCTCTTATCGGTCACACAGTTTTTCTTGATGCTTCTCTAAAAGAGTATGCAGTCAGCTCACCTTCAGCCATAAGAACTTTAAAGGAGAAGCAGGGAAACAGATATGGCTCAAGCGATTGGGCTCCCGTCTATGATATGGGAGGTCCAGGGTTCGATTCCCAGGGCCTCCTGGTGAAAGGCAAGCTGGCCCAAGCAGAGAGTTGGCCCACACGGAATGCTGGCCCGCGCAGGAGTGCTGGCCCACGCAGAGAGCTGGTGCAGCAAGATAATGCAACAGAAAGAGACACAGAGGAGAGACAATAAGAGACATAGCAGACCAGGGAGCTGAGGTGATGCAAAAGATTGAGTGCCTCTCTCCCACTCTGGTAGGTCCCAGGATTGGTTCCCGCTCCCACCTAAAGAGAAGACAAGCAGACACAGAAGAACACAAAGAGCAGACAGTGAGCGCAAAAAAACAATGGAGGTGGGAGGGTGGGTGGGAAGAAATAAATAAAATAAATAAAAAATCTTTTAAAAGATTTAATAAATCTTTAAAAAAAAAAGGGGAAGCAAGGTGAATCTATAAGTGATGTTTTGCCTGTTGTTTAAAATATTCTTGGTAAAAGTATAAAAGTAAAATGAAACAAAACTCTTAATATGATCTCTAGTTAATGATCTCTAGAAATGGCTTTATTTAAAATACTCATAAGGAAATTAATGCCTAGACTGTAAGCTTTTGCAGCAGTCACATTTATACCTGAGCTCTGATCTTTGTTATTTCTATGTCCCAAGATGCTTTACTCTTTGTATATAAACTAATAGCTCCCTAGGATTTTTAAAGGCCTGTATGACATCTGGAACTTCAGAGCAAAAATTAACCAACTCTAAAGGTGCGGAAGAAGCAACATTAATTCTAAAAGACCACCCCAATTAAAGAAGCTAAAAGGAATCAGACTTCAATTAAAAGGTAAATGGGGCTAATCTAAAGACAAAGGAGAATCATGATACAAGGTAAAAGGGAATGTTATCAGTATTTTAAAACTTTAAGTATTATGGGAACCAGAAAAAAATTTATCTTGTCAAGAAAGTTCTTAAAATTTCTGTGGAGCACTATCTAATTTAACCTGACTAGTCAGCTTATTTAAACAGCATATCTCATGGAACCTAAAATAGTGAGTGAGATTGTGATATTCTGTACACAGAATACCCTGATACATTTAACAGTGTTTTAGACATTAGAAAGGTATTTGCAAAGTCCATAAGGGACAGGGAAAAACATAGAGATATTAAACTTCTTCACCTGGGAAATTCCTACTACTCTCCCAAATAATAGGCACTCCCAATCTATTGAAACGGTAGAACTATAGAAGGTAAATGTGTGAAAAAGAAACATGCTAGTAAACTGAGTCCTCAGAGGCTTGCATTCATGAAACTGATTTTTGTAATGATGAAGCTAAACCTAACAATAATTAATGCCTAAAAGTCACCCCTAGAGAACCTCTTTATTACTCAAATGTGGCCTGTCTTTCTAAGCCAAAGTCTCACTACCTACCCCCTACTTGGGACAGAACTTCCAGGGATAAAGTTTTCCCTGGCAATGTGGGACTTAACTTCCAGAGATTTTCTGGCAACACAGGACTTGGCAACTCCCAGTGATGGGCCCCACTGACAACATGGGATTAGACTAAAAGGGGGGAAAGAAATAGAACAGAATAAACTTTTAATGGCTAAGAGATTTTATATAGAGCTGGGAGGTCATTCTGGAGGTTACTGTTAGGCAGGGCCCAGCAAGGTAATGCAAATTTCCAAAAGAATACTCCAGACTATATCTAAGAAAAGCTATAAAATTATTTCCCCAATGTAACATGGTTACTTAAGCCTCTAATTCTCAAGTTATGTATTAAGTTAATTTTTCAGAAAGTCTCTGAATTATTCCTATGATGCCAACACCACTTTCTAGCATGAAGAAACCAGAAAGATCTGACACTCAGATTATTCCCAAGATTGGGAATTTTACAACCTGAGAGGGAGGAATTGTAACCAAGAGTTAAAAATTAACAAATAATTATGATTGCTGAAACATTATATAGATGCTTTTTTGATTAGCCAAAGGGGTTAATATCTGAAATTACTAAAACTGGCTAGACTGACTTCACCCTTTGTATGTGGCCATTTATGACTCAAAACCTGCCATTGTAATGATTATTCCAGGTTGATCTTTCCCTTGTATATGACCACTTGTACCTGCTATTATAATGATTGCTCCAGACAGATCTTACCTTTGTATATGAACATTTCTATTGAAAGGGTGACCAATACACCTTCCTCTGTTTGATATCCATGTGAAAAACCTTGTAGCTACCTTTGTTTTCGGTATCCCCCTCTCCTGGATGTCTTGATCTCTGACAATGATTGTAACTTTGTGACTCACCCCTGCTCAGTACCCACCCCCATTCTGTTCAGCCCCTTCATGTTTATTAATGAAAGGCCCTATGCAAACTCCATCCTGATTACTCATAAAGAATCGTGATGTTATAAAATATTGGAATTTCTGCAAATTGAGGAGGCAGTTTTGGGGCCATCTAAGGTGACTGACCACTTTTGTGCAAACAAATAAACTCTTTTTCTCTTTGAAACCCTGCTGTCACAGGAATTGACTTTTAAGACACATTGGGAGAAAAAAAAAACACTTTTGCTTGGTATCAATACAAGAAAAAGACTTTTAAAAAATGGTCTTAAATATGTTCAAAGAGCTAAAGGAAAACATGGATGGAAAACTAAAGAAAATTGGGAAAACAATAGATGGCACAAAGAGATTATCAATAGAGAGATGGAAAGTATAAAAAGGAACCAAGCAGAGTGGAAAACCACAGTAACAGAAATTAAAAGTTCTCTAGAGGGATTCAGCAGCAGATTGGAGCTGACAGAAGAAAGCATCACTAAGCTTAAAGATAACACAATTGAAATTATTTACTCTAAGAACAGAAAGAAGAAAGAACAAATAAAAGAGAACAGAGCCAGGGAAACCTGTGAAACAGTATCAAGCATGCACATATATGTATGTGGGAGCTTCAGAAGAAGAAGAAAGAGAAAAGGGAGCAGAATGAATAGTAAAAAAATAATGGCTGAAAACTTACCAAATTTAATAAAAGACATGACTATACACATCCAAGATGCTCAGTGAACTCCAAACATAAACACAAATAGACACACACCACGTCATGTTTTAACCAAACAGTTAAATGCCAAAAAGAAAAAGAAAATTCTGAAAGCCACAAGAGAGAAGCAATGTATCACAGAAAAGGGAGCCACAATAAGATTAAATGCCAATTTCTCTTCAGAAACCATGGAGGCAAGATGGCAGTGGGATGACATATTTGAAGTGATGGAAGCAAAATATTGACACCCAAGAATTCCATATCTGGCAAAACTGGCTTTCAAAAATGAGGGATGAGATGAAGACATTTCTAGATGAACAGAGATGCTAAAGGGACTTCTACAGGTTGTCCCTAGATACTAGATAATAGATTGAAGTAGCATGAAGAAATAAAAATCTCCAGCAAGGGTAATAATGTAGGTAAAAATAAATGCCAATACTATTGTATTTCTAGTTTGTAACTCCACTTTTTACTTCCTGTGGGATCTAAAAGTCAAAAGCATAATAAATCAATGGTTTTTATATCATGAGGTATAAACATGTAATTTGTGACAAAAACTACATAAAAGGTGGGGAGATAAGGGATGGGGAATGCATAATGGTGTAAGTTTTCTGTTTGGGGAGATGGGAAAGATTTAGTAATGGAAGGTGGTAAGGATACTCACATTGTGAATGTGAGTAATTTTATTGAATGGTAAGCTTGGGAGTGGTTGAGATGGGGGAGTTGGTATTGTATATATGTTTCTACAATTTTTTTAAAAAAGAATGTGCAACTAAAGAGACAATAGCAATTAAATGCAATACATGATCCTGGGCAGGATCTAGCAAGAAAGAGAACAGACTCAAAGGATCATTATTGGGGCATATAAAAAAAATGGAATATTGACTGTAAGCTTTATGTCAATGTTAAATTTCTTGAACTTGATAACTGTACTCAAGGTGGTTAAATAAGTGAATATCATTGTTCTTAGGAAACATACATGGGAGGATTAAGTGTTCAGGGAGCCTACACTCAACATACACTCAAGTGTTCAGGAAATGGATAGATGGATGATAGAGAGAGAGAGAAAGAGAGAGGATGATAGAATGCTATAGCAAATTTGGCAATATATTTTAAAAAATCAGTGGATCTGATATCAGGGTGGGGGGTAAGGATATGTTGGAGTTCTCTGTATTGGGTTTTTTATTGTGTTTTTTTTTTTTTTTAAGATTTTCTTTATTTATTTATTTGTCCCCCTTCCCCTTGTTTGTGCTCACTGTCTTCTCTCTGTGTTTATTGTTGTGTGCTCATCTTCTTTTTAGGAAGCACTGGGAATGGAACCCGGGACCTCCCATGTTGGAGGGAGGCACCCAATGGCCTTAGCCATCTCAGCTCCTGCTTGTTGTGTCTCTCATTGTGTTTCCTCATTGTGTCTCTTCACTGTGTCATCTCATTGCATCATCTTGTTACATCAGCTTGCCATGCCAGCCCATCGCATCAGCTCGCTGTCTTGTTCGTCTTCTTTAGGAGGCACTGGGAACCGAACCCAGTACTTCCCATGTAGTAGGCAGGTGCCCAACTGCTTGAGCCACATCCACTTCCCGGGTTTGTCTTGTTTTTGTAACTGTCCTGTAGGTATGAAAATATTTCAAAATAAAAAGTGAAAAAAAAGTTTGCCTTCCACATAAATCCCACTTCCTACACCAGAATGCCATCCTTCCTTTGTTAAGCCTATTTCTCTTTTTTTCAGAAGAAAGAAGGCTCGTTATGTTGTGCCAAAGGACATATGTGAAACTTTATTACTGAGAAGAAGTTGGAACTCAAATTCAATAGAATAGAATGGACTAATACACATAACAGCTGGCATTGAATCTCATGCCAATTGCATCACCACTTGGTAATGAGCCAGATATGAGAAAAGGGTCAAACTCTGTTAAGGCAAAGGCTCAAGGTTTACTTGATCTCTTGCGCTGACCAGAGAGTGTATAAAGGAAATGATCCAGAGAAAACAAATTTGGAAGCAGACTAATATGGTCACTGTCATTAAAGTAACTCTCAGGATTCACAATGAATTCCGACCAACACATTTGTTTTGAGCTGAGTATAATTCCTAAGAAGGATTTGTAGTTAAGAATTAAATGTAGAATGAGCAATAAATGTCATGATAGAATCTCTGAAGTATTTGATTGACTCTCCTGAAAGATTTCCACTGAGCATAAAATTTATCTAAGATCGAGTTGGAGGGCTTTTGAAAATTATCTAATTTATAAGAGGCACACAATTGGAGCTTAAAATAGAGACCCAGGAAAACATAAAAAGGCATGCATGTGTGTGCACACACACACAAATGGGAACGATTTATGTGACCCTTTAGTAGGTACAAATATCCCTAGCCCAGGGTGATTAAAAGAAAAAAATGATTGAATTAAAACCAAAATGTTATTTAATAGTATTTGAATATTTACTAATGTTTGAATATAATTTTATGAAAAATACAAAAATACTATGAAAATGCTCTTTAAAATCACCTAGAACTAATATGCTTATTTATTTTCATTCATACCCTTCTAAATTTGAGTTTAAGTCATTAGCTAAATCAATAGCAAATGAAAGATAGTGGATAAAAGAAAGAATGCTTCGTATTTCCATCACCTTCCTTTTCAGAGTCCAGGCATTTTTGTTGTTAGGGCTGATGCTTAGATGTGAAATTGTTTTTACTGAGTTATTGATGACTGTATCTACACAGAGCCTAAGTCAAATTATAGCATATTATAGAAGCAATAGCTTCCTTCAATCTTTTGCATTATTGTGCTATAAGAGCCACCTAAGCCCATTACGAAGCTGCCATGAATATTGTGTCTAGACTATAAGTCATCTAGGTTTTAACCAAATTAAGTCTTTACTACATGACTCAGATTTAGTATCTTCTGAATATAGAAATGTAATCTGCAATCATGGAATTATTATGAGAGAAAACTAAAGCACAGTGCCTTGTACACAATAAGCATTCAATAAATATTTGTTGAATTAAAGATATGACCCGGACGTACTTCAAATTTCTCCTCTTTTTCTTCTGTAAATGAATTAAGAGCTACCAATCTATTAGATTTTTATCATGTCACCAGTCTTGATATATGAAATGATATTCCTGAGGAGCATTTGAAACTCACATTAGCCAGAATGGAATAGACTAACACACATCTTCTGAAAGAACAATGCATGCTTTTAATCTATACCAGTAGGCAATCAATTTCCTAGTGGTAATATCAATATAGGTTAGATGTGCTTCTTAAAACTGAGCTCACTAGCCAGAATTAGTCCAAGAATATTTACAAATAGACCAAACAATAAGCATTTGAAAAATAATGTCAAGATTAAATTCCATTAGCAAATAGGAAATATATCATGCATTTTATAAAGAAAAGCAATAATTTGTGTTTGAAATTTAAACAAATGAGCTCTACTTTTTCCAAATATCTAAATTTTTTACCTGACCAGAATTCTTGGACCTATCAAGCCAATGATATGCTTTGTGCCACGAGCAACTAAAGGAATGAATTTCCATCCATGAATGCTTAAAAATATCAGCTTTAATTCCCTCCACTATGAAGATAAAGAAGGAAGACAGGAAATGGATTTAAATATGATAATCATGAAGAATAGGTTAGGCAACTTGGATTTCTATATGGATTATTCTATTCAATGCTATTACATCCCAGGAACTTTTGAGAAAGCCCTCTCTGGAAAGATTTAAAAATGGCATCTGTTCTCTCTTCCTAGGACAGTCTCAAGAGCATCTTGCTTGAAGTTAGGGTGCGAACCAAAGTAATTTTTGTAGTAATTAAAGTTTTGAAAATCAGAATATGGTTTGAGTTCAGATCTGTGATTGTTTCCCCACAATCATTTAACCTGATAGGTTATATAATCAAACTCTAATGGTTTTTCAGGAGTCTCAGATCATCAATGTTCCCGTTTTTAACCATATATACATATTCATATACACATATAAATATATATTATGTGGGTATGAACTTGCAACCATAAGTGACTCTGGGAAAAGGGGCAACTAGCTCAAAAATTTAATTTTGGAATGAGTGGGGAGGCATTCATTTTGCCATCATTTAAGGGGCGATTTTTAATTGAAAATACATTAACTGAGATGCTGAGCATTTAAAGTTCCTGAAATAGTCAAGGGATTCAGTCAGAAAGGATGGATTCTTTGGAAAGTATTGTTTCTTTTTCCAGAATAAGTATTCATATTCATGTTTTTTTAATGTTTTTTAAAAAAAATTCCCATAAGTACGGGAATCTTCTGATTCAATCCAGTCAGCAGAGAGTACTGAATAAGTTGTTCTCATGAGATTCCAGTTCAATTTCCTAAGTTGTAACGGTGATGACATTTACCAGTCTCAATTACACTGCAGTGAAGGCAGATACTTTCTGTTAGGCAAGTATCCCATACAACGGAGTAATTTGACTACCAAGGCCTGTGAAGAGTTAAATGTAAAACACGAGAATTAAAGTTGAGCAGTAAAAGCAATAAGTGTTTTACTTCTATCTCATTTGGGACCTCCTAAGGGTAGAAACTAGTGAGCTATGCAGACTGGAGGGGAAATAAAAAAAGAAATTGTCCCAATGCTGTTCAGTAATCAATTGGAGAAAAAAAAAATCAGTCAGTATCAGGTAATAAAATATGGAATTAGGGTAGAGCACTTGCCTGAGGATATATCCTGTAGTAAAGGTTATTTTTCATGATTTATAAGGGTTTTTAAAGAAGCTTGCAGAATGCCACAGGAGAAATGAAGACTTCTGAAAGCTTTACGTTGTTCTGCAAGTGCTTTCATAATACTTGTTTATGTTTTAAAGTGGGTGTGTGTGTGTGTGGGGGGGGGAATTGTACAGTGAGGTGGAACGGTTATTGACCAGATTGATCATGGGAACAAATCTGCCGGTGGTAACCTTGTTTAATGATATGTTGCTGGGCTCAGCACCTTGCTGCGGCTGTGATTCTTCACCGGCTGGGGCCGCATGATGGATCGCGGCAGGAAGCTGATGGTGCAATCACTCACCGCCCGTCAGTGACAC
The DNA here is from genome assembly GCA_029593785.1 of Cabassous unicinctus. Taxonomy (NCBI): domain Eukaryota; kingdom Metazoa; phylum Chordata; class Mammalia; order Cingulata; family Chlamyphoridae; genus Cabassous; species Cabassous unicinctus. Next base: position 2,166 of record JAQZBX010001168.1, on the reverse strand, counting down.
CTGCAGCCGCCTGACACCCGTCCCAGCTGAATGTATCAGCCAGGCTGCCCGGCCCGCTGGGAGGCACGAGGGCTCCGCCAAAGAGCGAAAGGGGGCTTTCACTCAACCCTGCACCTTCTTTTGTAGGGCATTTCTGTATGTTGCCCCGTGTGAATTTATTCCAAAATAACTTGAGACCCCTCTCTGCTTAGACTTCTCATCTCTTAGCTCACACCTACAGCTCACCAGGGCTTATTGTGCTGTGACCAGACATGAGTTCGAGCAGCATCTTTAACATCTCTTTATTGATATTTATTGTGTAGGAAATTTTATATATGCATATGTCTATATATGTGGGTGTGTGAGTGCATATACATATACTTTCCTAAAGGCCTAAAGATTTAGGGAATACAATTATTTTATAGCAAAATACAAAATCATGTTTTATCATATTTTCTATTTTTTATAAATGAATTGGTAGGGTAAAATTTGCTTATAGTTGCTTAGAACAGTGTTTGCATATTGAAGTCGGTTACGTGGACAGACTGCTTGCTAGACTGGGAACTCTCTAAAGGCAGTATCTGTGGTTTCTGTCTGTATCTCTAGCACATCATACATAATTATTTGCTGAAAAAATGGACACATCCGATTGTTTAAGAGTGAAACAGTGTAAGTGAATACTTGCTGTGTGACTCCTTTACTCAACCAATGTATAATGATTTCCTATTGCTTAGCCCATTAAATCTAAACTAGCCTGTCCTGTACCACACGGCCCCAAACACCAGACTTACTTCCTGTACTCCAACGTGAATTTTTTGGCTTAGGACCTTTTCCTTGTTCCTAATTCATGCTCATTCTTGACATTTAGCTTGTTTTTCCTTTCTTTCTACTTAGAGTTTCCCCCCTGCCTTTCCCTTTACCAGGCCTTCTAGAACCTGGTAACACCTCCTACACGAAGTACTCCTTGATTGCTCCAACCTTTATTTACCTCTTATATTAGATGTTTATTGTTTGCCTCCTTGGTCTCCATTCCCTCCTCAACAAGTCCAAGTTCTGTTTGTCAAGGCTATAGTTCCAAGATTTCTAACTCCATCCTCAGCTCTGAAAATGGGACGAGACCTTGGCTAAACCAACCAGTGGGTTCAATTGCCTAGATGGCATATTTGGTTCAGAGATGGGCATATGAAATTATTAGGATTTTGCTGAAATCCTGGGATAAAGATGCTTTCATTTCCTATGACACAAACATTGTGTCCATGAAAACAATGTGCCGGAAAACATCTTGGGACTTACAAGAGAGCCAGGCTTAGAATGAAACTGACCCTGCTGAAGATAAAGTAGAGAGATGAAAAGAAACCAGACATTTGATGAAATATCTCGATACTCAGGCTTTTTCTGATGCCAGTCCATACTTGAAAATACTCAGTTTTGGGGCTTTGGCCAGAGTATTCTGTTACTTGCAGCTAAGAGCACCATTATCTTCTTTGAACCAATTCACATTCATAATAAATACACACTGCCTAATTTGGCTTTTCTATTTTTTGAATAAGCATCCTTTCTCTCATCAACAAAATTGCAAGCTTCTTGAGGATATAACAATGTCTTATGAGTCTTCTATTTTTCTTGACACCTTCCACACTATTGCTACAGAGTAGACAATCAATACACATTCATGGTTTGATTCCTGGATGACAAAGTCAAGCAATCATACCCCTGTGTTTCACAGCTTGGCAACCCCATTGGCAGGGAATGCTTTATAGCAATAGGGATGCTCTGTATCAATAAGGAAATTTACAGACAAAAGAAGTGATTAGTGCTCTCTAAGCAGATGTTCACCATATTTCTATTGTTTTATTCAACAAACATCTATTGACCATTTATGAGTTATCCTTGCCTATTTTCTTATGAGTTGTCTCGGTCTTACTAGCTAAGGAGTCCCCAAAAATGTCACGCATTTTTTTCTATTCTAACCACTCCCTAAACTTATTTTATTTTCCCACTGTTTCTGCTGCTCTCCCAGATCCTTTGTGATCTAGGGTAGAAAGCAGTATACACAAAGAAAATCAGACAAGCTAAAATCACCCTCATAAACTATGGCTGGTTTGTCTGAGTCTTCAGCTACATGTATAGTCATTAAAAACAAAACAAGGGAAGCAGATGTGGCTCAAGCAATTGGGCTTCCGCCTA
>JAQZBX010001167.1:0-87766 GCA_029593785.1 Cabassous unicinctus | reverse complement strand
ATAATCAACAAATATTTGTTAAATGAGTGACAGATAAATTAATGAAGGAAAAATCATGAATTTGAGAAATCCTTGAGGTAACACTGTTCTATAAAGGTGACTTGATGGAATTGAATATTATAGTCATGATTCTGCTTTGTGAAACAGTGGAACCAAGAGAAAAGCACTTATAAAATCTTGGATGTCATACATTTAACATTGTGGTAAGCAGAATACTAAGATAACCTCTAACGACCCATGTGCTTACATAATTCCCACTTCTTGAGCATGGTGAAAACTGAATATAACGGAATATCACTTCCATAATCAGGTTACTAACCAGTTGACTGAACAATGTCAAAATAGAATTGAACTTGTACTAATCAGGTGAGCTCTTAAAAGAGACAGAAAGCAGCAACAGACATAGTCCTGGTTTGGAAGAAAGCTAACATCCATGTTGCAAATGGCCTATGGGAGCCACATGTTTAGGATCTGTGGGTGGCCTCTAGAAACTGAGAGTGATCACCGGCTAACAGCTAGAAAGAAAGCAACAGCTTCAGTCCCACAACTGCAAGACACTGAATTCTTCCAACAACCTGAATAAGCTTGGAAGAGAACATTGAGCTCCAAATGAAAATGGCAGCACAGGTAACACCTGGATGGCAGGCTTGTGAGGCCTGAGCAGAGCATCCTGTTAAGCCATGTTCAGACTCCTGATCCAAGGGCAATTTAAGATAATGCATTTGTGTTCTTTAAGCCTCTACATTTGTGGTAGTATTATATTATTTTACTCTTACAGCAATATTTATGTTTTATCTCAGTGTTTACAGATAATGACACTGAGTTCAGGGAATTTAAACAACTTGCCAAAGTTCGCCCACCTAGTAAGTGCAAAGAATAGGGAGACTTTAAGAAAGGCCATATTGGGGGAGATAATACCTGTAATATATGTTCAAGTGTTTGAGTAGACTGAGACACGAGGCTGCCAACACCTCCATAAAGAAGTGTGATTGCTTCTATCCATTTGAGAGTGTTGATTGGATACCTTAATTCTAACCAAAGTATGATGACCTAGGCTAAATATTTTCAACTTTGAATTGCTTAGAGGTTAACTATTATAGCCTTGTAGGTGAGTTTTTCTCCACTTATTTGTATTCTTGGGTTTCTACTATAATTTGTATATTTCTGTAATTTTATTGGACATGTTCTTATTGAACTCAGCCCCAAATCTCATATGTCATGAAGGAGAATGATGTCAAGGGCTGACCCATGGAAGCAGAGGTATGGACTGAAACAGACAGATCTGCTTGGGCAAGAGAGAGGGAGACCCATCTGTGCGGAAAAGGGGGGGGGCATCCCTGTGCTTAGAGGGGACAGGCTTTCTGCTGCAATGTTTGGGGAGAATTTGGCTGCCACCCCAAAGCTCGGAGGGAAAGTTTGGCCACTATTCCAATGTTTGGAGAGGGTGGGGCCTACACTTCGGTGTTCGGGCAGAGCAAGGCCACCTCTCCAGTGTTCTAAGACAGCGAGGCCTAAGCCCCAGCATTCAGGGAGAGCATGACTGCTGTGGCCACTCCAGCAGGCCTGGAAAGCAAAGTATTGATCCAGAGATGACTCTCAGACCTATGGATCTAATGGAATTTTTGCCCTGCTGGGTTTCAGACTTGCTTGTGAGCTGTGATCCCTGCTTTCCTTCCAAATTCTCCCTTCTAGAATAGGAATGTCTATCTTATGCTTGTCCCACCATTGTATTTTGGAAGCAAAGCAGATATCTTGTTTTGTAGGTTTCACGGGTCCACCAGAGAGGAATTTTGCCACAAGATGGGCCACACCTGTAACTGGTTTTGATGAGACTTGGAAATTAGTGTTGTTACTGAAATGACTTAAGGATTTTGGGTTATTAGGATGGGGGAATATATTTTGCATGTGGGAAGAACATGACTTTTGGGGAACCAGAGGGCAGACTGTGGTAGATTGAATTATGTACTTCAGTTTAGGCAAGCTCTTAATCTTAATTCAAGTCCTGTGGGTATGAACCCATTGTAAATAGGATTTCTCAAAGATGGTATTTTTGGTTAATGTATGGCCCAACTTAATGAGGGTGAACCTTAATCAGGATTGCTGGAATCCTTTATACAGAGAAGAAATCCAGACATAGCTGTAGAAAGCCACAGGAAGGAGCTGGAAGCTTTAAATCAGCAGGAACTAGGAAGAGAAAAGAGAGGACATTTCCATGTTACAAGAAAGCCAAGGAACTCCAAGGATCACAGGCAGCCAGCACCAGAATGCTACTGTGTTCATGGAAGAAGCAAGCCTTGCTGATGCTGGACTTCTGGCCTCTGAAATTCTGAGACAATAAATGCCTGTTGTTTAAGCCAACCCATTGTGTGGTATTTGTGATAGCAGTGGGAAAACTAATACATGGCATGAAACATTAAGAAGGAAGGAAGGAAAGAAGAGAGGGAGGGAGGGAGGAAGGAAGGAAGAGAGGGAGGAAGGGAAGGGCAGGGCAAAGGAAGGAAGAGAAAAGAAGTAAAGATGAAAGGAAGACAAAAATAGGATAAACAGAAAGGAAAGAGAAAATATTCTACACAGTGATGACTTACAGATGAGGAACAGAAGGAAAGTGACTTGCCACAAATCATTTAGTTTATAAGCTATAATGAGAGATTACCAAGTCTTTTGACTTTAAAATCTATTCACCTTGGTTTCAGGCTGGCATAATATTTGATTCATCTTATCCTAAGGCTATTTCCCTTTTAAGTGATGGGAGAAAGCCATTCTCTATTTTAAAGCAGTGGGCAAATCAGGAGGTGACCACTTACTCTGCCTACACACATGGACAGACTCACTTCATACCTCCCATTACCAATTAGGTCTTGTAATAGATTTGGGTATTTTAAAAGCATTGCTAATCAGGGAGAAGAGCCTGACTGAAATAAAACAGGATGAAATGGGATGAGCTTTAATTCACATGTGCTTCAGAAATCACACTTTAACTTCAGAATAAGACAAATGCCTTGAAACTGTAAAGGGCCACAAAGCTACTAAGAAAAATTCCTAATTTTACAAAGGATAAAAGAAAAATAAAGTAGAAGGAGGTAGAAAAAGGAAGAATATGAGGAAAAGGAGGAGGCTGAGGAAGAGGGGCCAAAAGAAGGATTTTAAAACAAAACTAAAGAAAAATAGATTTTTAAGAATAAATCTTAAAATCTGCTCTGGTATTTAGATTGTATTTTTGCGAGTCTTAAATAGTTCTGATTGTGACTCATTTATTATAGATGCAGCATGTACTGCACTATTCTTTAGACCATCTGGAATATCAGAGTATCTGTAACTCACTGATCCATTCAACTTGCCCTTTTTACATTGTACAATTTGACATGGGATTGATTGCTTAATTTTTTTTTTCTGCAGCTAGCAGGATATTTTTTAAAGGTTTTATATGCATCACAATTACTGTTAATCGAGGTGAAAGGATAAGCTTGAAGACAAAGACTATACTCAGAGACTTCACCTGCAGCCTACCCCCTCACACTCAATGGCTACTCCACCCTTCTAGTTGCTCAGACCATAACACACTGGAGTCATCCTTGCTTTCTTTCATACCCCACTTGGAATCTATGAGCAAATCTGGTAGCTCTACTTTCAAAATATTTCCAGGATTTAACCTCATTATTCTAGCTCCACTGCTGCCTCCCTATTCTAATACACTCCCTTCTCTGAACTGGTTCCTTTGTCCTTTGTCCCTTAAAATTGGGTCTCAACCTAGAAGCTAGAGCACCTTTGCTAAAATTTTAGTCAGATCATGACACCTCTCTGCTCGGAAACCTCCAATGGCTCCCCATTTACCCCAGAGTAAATTTCCAAATTCACTCTTGTGACCACTCTATTTAAAATTGCAAACTCCCCCCCCACCCCCCCCCAGAATAAAGCTCCACAAACATAGGGATTGTGTGTGTGTGTGTGTGTATGTGTGGGTATGTGTGTATATTTTATTTACTTTTGTATTCCAAGAGCCTAAAATCATGCCAGCACATGATAGGTGAGCACTAAATATTTGTTAAATGAATGAATGATTATTGATTAACTTGAGCGTCTTCTGAAGAATACAGAATGTGGTGGTTTAGAACTGTATGTATCCCAGAAAATCATGTTCCTAAAGTGAGTCCATTCCTGTGTGTACAGTATGGCTATTAACATCTTTTATTTTTTTCCCCATCAGAATTGCAGCTTTGCTACTTTTACTCATTGTTTAATCTTAGGCACCTTAATTAACTACCCTGTTCTTTTTTTATCTTTAAGGATCATTTTTAGGATTTATTTAAATGTCACATATTAAATTACTTATACACCATAAGTACTTGATAAATGGTAATTGGTACTAATTTTTTTTTTTAAGTTTAAAGTAATGAGGAACATTGGGGGAAATTTTTTGATTGAGAAGAGACCTGGCAGCAGTGGGAGTGATGAGTTGGAGTAAGGCTCCAATGACTTTTGGCAGAAACAGTGAGGAACCTCTTAAAGAAAACTATGTGGAAGGCCAAGAGTACAATGGTGATCATGGACTAATAATTTTTAAAAAGAATTTAGGAGTATTAAGGAGGAAATATTTACAGGACTAAATCACTGGCTGAATATGAAGGTTGAATACAGTTTCTGGCTTGAGAAAATGGATGGAAGGTGGTACTGTTTGCCAAGATAAAAAAAACAGGAGATGAATAGATTTGAAGGTAGGGGGAAGACAATGAGTTCAATTTGGGACATATAAAGTTTGAAAGGTTCTAAAAGTCATTCAAGTTGAGAGATTTTTTTTTGATTGCTTGTTTTTCTTTAGTTATCCATTAGCTACATGGATCTGAAATGAGTCTGGGTTAGAAATTTAGATGGAGTATTACTTTTAAATGATAGTTAAAACCCTGTAAATGAGATTTTTCTCTATAAGAGCTGAAGGAGAAAAATCCATTGTGTGTAACAATCAAATGAAGAAAGCATTTTAAGAAGGAAGAGTGATAAGCAACTTTGTATGTAATAGAGAGGTAATATAAAGACAAGACTGAAACAGGTCTGTTTTGTTTCGTGCAACTAGAAAGATATTTGCAAGAGTGGATTTAATCTAATGGAGATAAAGAAGCACAGATACTGTGCTTGAAAAGGTTTTAGGAAATGAGGAAGCAGCAATAAGGAACTATATTGTTCCTTTTTTAAAAAAGTAGTTTTATTGAGATATGTTCATATACCATACAATCTATCCAAAGTGTAAATCAGTGGCTTTTAGTATAATCACAGTGTTGTGCATTCATGACCACAAAAAATTTTAGAACAATTTCATTACTCCAAAAAGAAAAACTCTCCATCTTTTAGCAGCCACCTCTCAATCCCTTTATCCTTCCCCAGCCCTATATAACCTCTAATCAAATTCCAGCTTTATAAATGGATTTATATTTACATTTTATATAAATGGAATCATGCAATATGTACTACTTTGTGTCTGGCTTCTTTCACTTAGCATAATGGTTTTTCCTTTTATTTCCTTTTTTATTTTTTTGCCTGGCACTAACATCTTGTAACATTAACATACACTTGTTCAGTTTCAAATAAAAACAGTCTTATATATGCAAAATTACCCATATTCATATTTCACATGAGGTTTTACTATGCTATACAGTCCCGTGTTACATTTTTTAGCTTTCCTTCTGGTAATATACATGAACTTAGACTTTGCCTTTCAACTACTGCCATACCCATATAATAGCTCTGCTAGTTACAAACTATGAAGTGCTTTCACCTTTTCTATTCATTTCCAAACATTAGAAAACAGCATTTTTAAAGGAAAAGTCAGGTGATGACAAGGAGGAGACAAAAAGACAGGATGGGAGAGGCTAGAAGCAAGATGCAATAAAAAACAGAAGTTGAAATTACAGAAGAAAAGAGATACACTTGATTTTAAAAAAATTCCCAAGGAAATGGAAAGATGGGGTTCAATGAACAGATGGAAGGATTAACATTTGAAATTCAGAAGGACAACTGCTTAGCTAAAATTGGAACAGAAGAGGTAAGGCTGGTTCTGAAGATATTTACATTTGCCTGTGTAGAGAGACAGGAAATGGAGAATGTTCTTGCAAGTTGGTCTCTCTTTTCTCTCAAGATTAGAGGTCATTTTCTGAGAGTGATGGGGAAATCAGAGTGGTGAAGGTTTGAAAATATTATTGTGGGGAAGGAGAAAGGAAATAGACCAGGGATGGTTAGAAGTTTTACTGTGTAGTTAGTAGCTCAACTGATGTGGGAGACTATGAATTTGTAGTGGCGTCAGTCCAAGCGGTTGTGGCATTGCTTCTCAGCAGTCTTCAGCAGCCCAGATATGAGATTGGAAAAGGGAGTGGCTGGTTGATTCAAGGTTAAAGTTTTGCTCATTATGTACAGAAGAAGGATGAAAGACAAGGAAACTGGCCCTAGCAAAAGAGACCTTTAAGTAATAAGCCATGTGGTTTAGGTGGGCCAAGGCCAATAACTAACATTTAATGCCTCTTAGCAAGGAACCTTGCTAAATGTTCTACATAATCTATTTCTAACCTGCACATCAAATTATGTAAGGTGGGCATTACTACTCCCATTTTACAAATAAGGGGAATGAAGCTCAGCTGAATAATAAAGTCAGGAGAGTGTGACAGATTAAGTACAAGGACAAGGGTCCTTAATAAAGTTGAGGAATAGTGTTAGTGGGCCAAGAGATTGAGGGAGCAGAAAATTTAGGAGATTGTGGACAGAGTGTGGAAATCTAGAAATTATAGGTCCAGAGCTGGAAGGATTCTGGCTGTGGTATGTTCAGTGTGTCCTTAGAGAGATATGTAACAATGAAGTTGAAGTATGGGTTATACTGTCCATACAGAAGTGGCAGTCATCTAAGACGCAGTAGAAATGGGGGGTGAGAAGCTGACTATGATTAAGCTGCTCACATCTTTGAGGACCATATGGGGAGTGAGCATCAGAAAGAGGCAGTGACGCATAGTGCAAAGTTTGATTATGCTAGAAGTCTTGAGCTTCAAAGAGAAGCGAAGATTTAAAAACAGTAACAAGAAATCTCATTCTTCTGGCTCTTTTTCCTCCAAGTACATCCCTCTCATCCTTGATCACTGCCCAAAATTCTTTCTTTTCTTCTTTCTTTATTTACTTCACAATTTATCCACCCCTCACTTCCATCTCTCCCAACCCCTTACCAAGTATTCTCTTTCCACGGCAAACAATTCCAACATGTTACCAACCTTCTTGAAAATTGAGCTCCCCATTTCCTTTGTTTAGCTGAAATTTGTCACAGGGTTTGACTGGAGAGGGGAGTTGGTATGCCATTAGGCAAACTGAATCCTCTCCCCACTGGGGAAATCCTTCCCAGTCTGCTGGGCTTCCCTGGCCTCACAGTTTCTGGTAGAGCTCAGTGGTGAACTTGAGCAGGCCTAAGAAACTGATAAGGAGATTTTATTTTGGTGCCTCTGAAGAAATTCTAACACATTGCACAGGCTATCAGATTAGCTCAGACCCAGGACCTGGCCTGTAGGTAGAAACAGTAACAGCCATAGGGACAACTGGCAGGCCAGAGTCCCTTTGCTTCATTAGCTCCTTCAGGCATCAGCTAAGTCTCTTAGCTCCCCTTTTAGCTTATGGTCAACTACAATGCCTAAAGGTTGATTTTTTCCCATGATAACTGCTATTAATTCCCTTATTTCTTTGTAGTTCATGGTACCTTAATGTATGGCTTTGCATTCTTTCTTATTGGTTTTATCCTTTTGGTCCATGCCTATCATTCCAGCCTGTTTGCTATTTCCCAATTTTGATTCTCTTATACAAACTATCAGTTCTTTCTCCCAGCCTTGTAATTACTATTATTTTTAAATTAGGTAAGCATGTTTTCTCTAGCTTCATCTAAGCTATTGAGATGAATCTGAACAGGACAGGATGAAAAACAAAGCCCCTGTGCAACATTATAGAACCCTGCAGTTTGGCATCAATAGTTTTGTCGATACTCCTTGCATAGGTTGTTCAGCTAGCTATGGAGCCATGTAATTTTAGATGTTCATAAATACATCCAGAGATACTCCATCAAATCCTTTGTTAAATTCAAGATACAATCCTTCTGTGACATGTCTCTAATTTATTAATTTAGACACTGTGGTGGTAAGGCTAATGTGTCAACTCAGTCAGATAATGATGCCAGTTGTTTTGTCAAGCAAGCACTGGGCTAACTGTAATACAAGGACATTCCATGGACTTTACTCATCAGTGAGTTCACTGTATAGATGGCTGATTACATCTACAATCTACTGAGGAGATTTGCCTTTGGCAATGAGTGACGCTTTACCCAATCAGTTGAAGGCCTTAAAAGGGGAAGTGATTTCAGCATTCAGAGAAAGAATTTCCATCTCTACTTTGGACAGCCAATGTCTCCTGGGAACTCATCAAGGACCTTCATCGGAACCCCTGGTTTTCAGCCTGCCCTGTGGAATTTGGACTTGTGCATCCCCACGATTGCATGAGAGAATTTTATAAAATCTCATACTATTCACAGATATTTCCTGTCAGTTCTGTTTCGCTAGAGATCCCTGACTAATACAGGCACTCTTTAAAAAAAGAAAGGAAAATGCAATTAATAAAGGAGAGCCTTATATCCGAGAGCTGTGGTGGTGCCCAGTGTTCTGTGTGGTCTCTTCTTATGCTAAAGTCGAGCTCTTCTTGCTTCTATGCCAATGGTTTAATATTATTTTAGTTTTGTCAGATACAAATGTACAACTTTGATGTAGACTTTCAGAATCCACACTTGTTCTCCAGGGCAAACTCTATTATTTAGGAGAAAGAAATTCTGTTTTGAAAATTAAGCAATATTTTAATAGAGAAGTTTTGGAGAGGGCTGATGAAAAAAACTTGTGTTTTTTCCCTCAAAACAGTATACCATAGATGTAAGAAACTTGCTTTATTTTCTATCCTTGTATATCCAATTTTATGATTTAGACTCTAACATGAGAACAAACCCTTCTCTTCTATTGATTTAGGAGGAGCTGTGAAGGTGCATGATTTTTACTGGTCTATCTGAGTTTCTATAAGACATAAAACTGGAATTCTATATTTATCATTGGATCCCTGATATAAGAATTACTTTAGGTATCTGTTTTTAGAGATTAAATACCAAGTTAATGGAAACAATTTTCATCATATTTGCTGAATATGCTAGGCCCAAGATGTTTCCTATCAGCAACCGAATACATAAATAAAACATCCCATTTTTAATTGAATAGCTGAAACCATGCCAATATATGAAAGCCAGAGTTATAAACTGTTACAAAATATAACAGGTTGCATTAAGTAGGATTGGCTATAGTAGACTATTGCTGTACTTACTGAAAAGAGAAAATAAATATGGAGTAAAATATTTATGCTTCATTTAAAAATATACTTGAAAGTTTTAAATTTTTATTAGGAATATTTTTCTATTAGGTAGTGATAAGTTGAATTGAACAGTTTTCTCTCATCAATGCTTTGTTTCATGATTATTGTATTCAAACACTAGCTTACAACCTGGTCAGAGGAGAAGATAAGGCAATCTTAAATGGATATTAATAATGTTATTATGCCTCATATTTTACAGCATTTTACTTTTTTAAGTGTATTATTGCATGTATTGTTTTACTTTATTTTAATGCATTTATAAAGAAACATTCAAAGAAGTATAAATGAATACAGTATACATAAGTTTTGGGCCAAAAGTTGGGTAGGCAATATTGCCTAATAGTTGAGAAAGAAACTCAAACTAAGTGTTAAGGAGAGTAGCAGCATGGATTGATATAAGATAGAAATACCAGTTAAATGAAACAGCATTTCAAATGCATTTATATAGAAAAGGAGAGAGTCCAATATAGGAGAAGGCAAAATAAACGATCTTGCTGAAAATTGTGAGGAGATACTGAGGAGTCAAGAGAGAGATGGAAAGGTATGTTGGGAGAAATGCTCTTTTAACTGGCATTTATCATGCTTAATACAATAGTTTTAGTTGTATTTTTAGTTTTATTAGAGGCTAGCAAAATTCTATTCCTGGTCTCATAAGCTAGGCTGTTTATTTCTGTTTCTCCTTTGCCTTCCCAAGCTGACATGCTTTTTCTTCATAAAGCAGAAGCAAATATATCATACCTTGACATGCTGGCCCTGCTTTGAGTTGCTTTCCAATCCACTAACAGAAGAGCGTCTCTATTGAGTTTCCTACATTCAACACCTCTAATTCCTCCCCTCCCATTATGTCTTCAAGAGATCGAGATCTGGATTCTGTCTTCATAACTTCATTGGGGTAAGTTCTGAAAGATCACCAAATTGGCAAATTCAGAGACACTCGTCTGTCCTTAGATTGCTTGATTCATCACGGCATTTGATATCATCATGCCTTCTTTTAATTTTTCTCCCAATGTTTCTCTGTCATCATTTTCTTTGTTCTTTACCTATTTCAGTCCATCTGTCTCAGTCTCCTTTATAACTTCCTTTTCCTCTACTCACTCTTTAAATTTTGTGAATTGGGTTCATTCCTTTTTCTTCTCATTCACTGTATTTTCTTCAGGCTTACCCATTCATATTCCCAGATTTATTTATCACTTCTGTGATGATTGTTCCTAAATCTATAGCTCCACTTTTCATGCATTTTAACCAGAGACAGATCTGTATTTCAGACTCCCGTGTGAGCATCTCCATAAAATCAACAAAGCAAACAGAATCCCACTCTTGCCTATGGTCAATTCTCTGGTTAATGGCACCATTTTTCCTGGACACACCCATGAGAAATATGGGATTCGCCTCCCTCACGCTCTTTCTCAGGTTGGTCATTGTGTTTTGTGGCTACTACCTTCAAATGATCTCCAGGATCGATCCCCTCTCCTCCGTCAGCTTTTTCTCTGCTTTAATTCAGGTTCTATTTATTTTGAAGTTGATTAATAAAGTTTTATATTCCTATTCTTAAAATTGCTGCTCATCTAAGTCTTCTTTCCTTCATTCTTTAAAAAAAAAAATCTATCCTTCCATTGCCACCAAAGATATTTGTAAAGCAAATAGAATAATTTTAATCCCCTTCTTAAAACCTCTAACAGACTCCTCACTGTTTTCAGGATAAAGTCCAAACTCTTTGGCATGGCACATAAGACCATTTGTCATCAGGTTCTTACCCACACACCTCCCAAATCTCTTACCAGAGAACATAAAAATAACTTGCACTTCCCCAAACAGCTTATGCTCTTCCTTCCAGACCTTTCCATGGCCTGTGATACCCCTCACACCCTCAGAACTCTTCTACCTTGCTTCACTGGCGAGGAGCTACTCAGACTTCAGGAAATCCTTCAGGTCATTGGCCACTCACCCTCTCCTAGCCCTGCCCCCAAGGTTGAATGAAAGGCTCACTCCTCTTAGCTTTCACGCCACCAGGATATTCTTAGGTAAAAGCATATCAATAGTATTTCGGTGACATGCATTTCTTCCAAAGACAAGAATTTTCTTTTGTAGGTTTGTATCAGAAGTACTGTGTATGTTGCCTGGTAAATAGACTTGTAGTGCAAACACTCTGATTGAACTGAATATTGTTTTCTTTTGCTAAGCTGCTGAAAGTAGATACCATAAAATCCTTCGGCTTTAACTGTGGGAATCGATTAGCTTACAAGCTTACAGTTTCAAAGTCATGAAAATTTCCAAATCAAGGCATCATCAAGGCCATGTTTTCTTCCTGAGGACCAGCTGCTGGCAATCCTGGTCTCCTCTGTCACATGGCAAGGCACATGGAGGGCTCTGCTGGTCTCTCCCTTCTCTTCTGGGTTTCATTGCTTTCAGCTTCTGGCTCCTGAGGCTTTTTCTATCTTTGTCTGAATTTCAAATCTTTATAAAGGACATCAATAAGGGCATTAAGACACACTCTGAATGAGGTGGCACACATTTTAACTTAAGATCCTACTTACGAGTCCACACCCACAGGAATGGATTATCTTTCAGAATATACTTTTCTGGGGTCCATACAACTTCAAACCACCACACTCCACGCTCTGGATCCCAAAAAACCATGTTCTTTCCATATGTGAAATACATTCATTCCATGACAATATCCCAAAAGTCTTAAATTATTTCAGTAACAGTAGTACAAAGTCTCACTAAAATTAGTTCTAGGTGTGGTCTGTCCTGGGATACATTTTCCCTCTGGCTATGGACCTGTGAAACTTAGAGAATAAGTTATCTGCTTCCAGTATACAAAGGAGTTACATTCTTAGGATAAGCATTCCCATTCCCATTCTCGTAGGGAACAACTAGAAGGAAAACAGGAGTCACAGGTCACAAACAATCCCAAAACCCTGCAGGGCATACTCCATTAGATTTTGAAGTCTGTGAGTCATTTATAGAATGAAGTTTTGTCCTTGGGGCCTGATGGTGTGGCAGCCCCACTCTTTGCAAATGCTTGTGCAGTGGCCCAAACACTGGGGTGAAGGCTTCAACATCCAAGCATTGACTTCATGGCCAGACCCTAGGCTCCACTCTCATCAAGCATCAGGAGGCGGCTGGACTCTAGGCAATTCCCCAGGCATCTGTGAACACTGGGGTGGTAACACTCTTCCTGAAAGCCTGCCCTCTCCAGGGTCCAGGGCATACTTACCCTTTCCACATACGTTGGTGGGTCTGCTCTCTTGGCCTGAGAAGATGTCTTCCATGCAGACCTCAGCTTCCATGGTTCTGCTTTTGAAGTCATTTTTCCTTCAACCTGTCCCTTTTAGCCCAGTTTGGCAGTGGTTCCATTCAAACAGATCTCACAAAATCCTTATCTGTTTTGCATGTAGTACACAGGGATCCAAACTATCAGACAGCAGGACCTTGCACAGATCCTTCTTGGATAACTGCATTTCTAATCCTGACTTGCACAGAAATAGCTGGCTGGGCCCATGTTCAGTTAAACCCTCAAATAGAGGACAAATAGAAGGGTATTAATTATTGGGGGAATTTTTAAATGAAATTTTATTATATATTAAAAATATATAATGTATTTTATAATATATCATTTTATAGTATATTAAATAAAATTATATTTTAAAATTATATATATAAGAATTACACTTTCAGAGTGACTTGGAAATCCTGAATATTTTTTGCAAAGCATTCATCATGTGCCTGGAATGCCATGTTGCAATCGTCTTTAATCCTCAGAACAATTCTGTATAATCTGTAAAAACTATATTCATTTTATATACAAGGATAGTAAGAATCAAACAAGTTTGGTTTTGCCAAGATTGCACAGTTAGTCAGTGGTGGAAGGATTTAAATGCATGTCTTTCTGTCCCCAAAGCTCTTCCTACTAATTTCACTCCGTTAGACGACCCCAGACTTATTTCTCAGTGTTCTCCAATGATTCCTTCCAGCCATTCACCTTGGTTGCTTTTTCAGACATGTGTTTGCATTGTCTCATGGTGCAGTCAGATGGTGGAGGCTGAGTGGGAGAGAAACAGAAGCCAGATGAGCAGAGTCACTGATGAGGGTGGTAGGAGGGCTGGATGAAGGAACAGGCATAAAGGGCCAGCACAGTGGCCCCCACATTTGTCCTTCTTTTCTCTTCCTTTCTGCTGAATAATGGAATATTTAGTTTTGGCTAAATATATTTTAATTTTGTCACAAAGAGAAGTTTACAGAATGACAAGAAAATGCTCTCTTTGAAAGTTGCAATATACATGCATTGACTATTTGTTAAAAGAAAGGCTAAGGTTACTCACGGAAGCTGAGGATGGTCCTTTTACATTTATTACAATTTGTAGCCTGGATAAATTTGACCTTACCTCCAACCTTGGAATATCTGATAAAAGAGAGACTAGAATTTGGGACATCCTTTCTGGAGCCTGGCTACAATTGGCCTTTTGGTAATGAGGGGGAAAAAGAATATTTGATGATATTCCTGTTATATTCAAAAGAGAATTTTTAAGGAACACTGTGTTCCCAATTTTACTGGTATAGTTTAGGCCATATGTGAGAAATACGATAAATATATGTCACAACACATGACTGTGAGCAGATGAGACGAAATCTGAGACCATATCTCAGGAGTTTTCCCCTGCCAAACACTACTCCTATGGAAAGAGAAACAAGTGTATTTTTAAAAACACTAGACTAGAATGATTAATTTATTTGACTAAATGGGAAATATTTATTATACCACTAATAATAAGCTGGTTTGTTTTCTTTTATAAAAAAATTACAATTTGTAAACTGGGACAAGAAATAAGTGAGGGTATATAAGTTTGGGGAAATTAATTTCATTCTTTATTATTATTATTTACTATAAATTAGGATGAATTATGACTGACAAATGATTTAAGTTTCTAATGCTTATGTTTCTTTGGCATTGGACAAAAAATGCTTATGATGTCAGCTACAGAAATTTTATCATAACATGATATAAAATAAGAGAAGTGAATCCTTGGGCAAGTATCTATATAATAATCCTTAAATTTACTAGAAGTGACTCAAGCATTCCATGAAATTACTTTGCACAGGAAGAGGGTCTGATAGTTTGCCGTAGGTTCTCCATAAATATTAATTTAATTGAATCACTACAGACAAGTTGGATGCCTGTAGTAAGCACGTGAAACATGGTCTTTTTCCTTGTCATTGCAATGAGAAGTAACAGGTGAATGTTATAATTACTATAATATTCTCTTACAATGGAAGTTGTATTTTCCTAGTACATTACATTGGCGATTTTGATTTCCTGAGGCAAAAAGAAGGAGTAGTCTTCTTGTCTACCAGTACTAATAATAATAAGGGTTAAATGCAAACCATTTTCATATATAAATGAACTGCCTTAATTAATTGAACACTTACTATATTTGTTTCAAATAGTAGAAAACACAATAATTAAACTATCGCTAAAATGATTAGCCCAATTCATGGAAAGAAATTATGTATAGATTTTATTATAGTCTTTGGGGTTTTAAAGTAAAATCAGTAAGCCTTAGGTTTATGATTGGTTAATAATGAAAAGCATTTCCCAAATTAAGAAAGTGATGGGAAGCGGATGTGGCTCAAGCAGTTGGGCGCCTGCCTACCACATGGGAGATCCCCGGTTTGGTTCCCAGTGCCTCCTACAGAAGATGGGCTTGAGCGGCAACAAGATGATGCAATGAGGAGTCACAATGAGGAAACACAATGAGAGACACAACAAGCAGGGAGTGGAGCAGGCTCAAATGATTGGGTGCCTCCCTCCCACATGGAAGTTCCCAGGTTCAGTTGCCAGTGCCTCCTAAAAAGAAGACGAGCAGACACAGCACACAATGAAAAGACACAGAGAGCAGACAGCAAGCGTTAAACAATGAGGGAGGAGGGGAGAAATAAATAAATATAAATCTTAAGAAAAAATGAAATGCACACTTTATTAACGGTATTAAGAAAAGTTAGCTAAACTGCCTCTCAACCCCCATCGCATCCAAAACTTGGCCTCCAGATGTTATTCTGTATTTATTTTGCAATGTTTATTATTAGAGAGTCCAGCCGTTTATGTCTTAAAGATACATTGGTCAGTTTATTTATATAGAGATAGCTTCTTGAAGTGAAGACAATTTACTTTGGGTGTGGGTTAAGCTACTCAGAACTAGAAAGAATGGGTGTGGCTGCTTTCCTCTAGAGTGTTCTTCATTATTCCTTTCATTTCTTTTTATTATGGGGACTCTTATTTTTCATTGTTGGATTTTTTTGATTTTTTTTTTTTTTGGTCAAGTAAGATTTTACATGATTTTCCTGTGAAAATGAGCTGAGCTCCTGGAGCTGTTACCCTGCACAGGAAATGAAAGAAATCTGAGGCAGAGTGGGTGACAAGGCTTTGGCACATTTGCTGGCAAATCTGGCTCCTCTCAAGGAGAGACAGAGGCGTTAGTTGTGCTTTGTTAGTGTCACTGGTACTTCTCAAACCAGGGTTAAGACTGGCTAGCAGGCAAGGAGGGGGGCAGTGAGGGAGCTGTGTGAGGCCAGTAGGACCCGAGTGCTGAAAGATTTTGCTATCCCTTTCCATTATTTATTGCTAAATAGAACAATATTAGACTGTAAAACCAGTATAAAAAGTTTCAACAAAGTTTTCATTTTTCCCAAGTGACTACATTAGTGCCATTTTTGTAATGGTGAATGGCACTTAAAAATGTGTTTGGCATATAAAACAGTCTCTTTTTTTCCCAAAAATTGTTTTCCTTACCTCTGCTTTGCTGAATCCCTTGGAGTATGCTGAGTTTTTCTATTGGGAAATCCAGCGCTGGGTTTATGGGAGTGAAGGGCAGGCGTGTTACAAAATCATAGCTGGGAAAAGTATATCTGGGTGAAGCCTGGGGAGATACTGAGGACAGTTTTCATGAGAACTAATGTGGTGTCTTTAGAACCATAGTATAGCACATTGCAGTAAGATTGTAGCTTCATCTGACAAATTAGGATATATAGGGCTGTGTGTACCCCAGAAAAACATGTTCTTAAATTTAATCCATTCCTGTGTGTGTGAACCACTGTAAGTAGGACTTTTTGATGAGTTTACTTCAGTTAAGAAGATGTGGCCCATCTCAATCAGGGTGGCTCTTAATTCTTTTACTGGAGTCCTTTATAAGTGGAGTGAAATTCAGGCAGCAAGAGAGAAAGCCACAGAGGGAGCAGCCAGAAGCTGAAACCAATGGAACCTGGATGAGAAGGGAGAGGCCAGGAGAGGCCACCAGGTGCATTGCCATGTGTGGCAGTTTGAGATTATTTTATGAATCCCAAAAAGAGAAAGATTATGTTTGCAAAGTAATCTCTTCCTCTGGGTGTGATACCCTTTGATTGCATTAAATTCAGCAGAGGTGTCTTTGATTAGAGTACCTAAGATTAGGGCTTTTGATACTACTATGTCAGTGGGCGTTGAGTCAGCTTGCCTCTCCGCCCCCTTGCTGGGTCTGATATAAATGGACAATCACTCAGAGACACACGGGAAGAGAGAGCTCTGTCATTTTTGATCCTGCCATGTGAGAGAAAGGAGAAAGCTTGGGCCCTGGGGAGAGATGAGCCATTTGCCTGATAGTTTGCAGCTGACCTTGGGAAGAGAACGGAACAGCTGAGACTGATATAGAAGATCCGGAAAGAAACAAGGCCTGTGCCAGGAGAGAGAAGACTGTAGGATCACTTAAGCACGAAGCCTTAAGAGGCTGAGTTCACGAAGCTCAGAAGGAAGAGGAAGCCTGAAGGGGAAGGAGAGACTAGGCAGAGATGGCCCCCCATCTTGCATCAACAAGTGGCAGCTGACTTTGGTGAAAGGGTACCTCTTATGGTGCCTTGAGTCAGACTTTTTATGGCCTTGAAACTTTAAGCTTTTACCCCCCAAAAGTACCCTTTATAAAAGCCAGCAGAGTTCTGGTACTTCGCATCAGCACCCCTTTGGCTGACTAGTACACCATGTGACAAGCTATGGACAAAGGATCGCCAATAGCCAGCCCCAGAAACAGCCCAGTCTTCGGGAAGAAAGCATCTCTTTGCTTTAATTTGGACTTTCTCTTAGCCTCAAAAAGTGTAAGCAAATAAGTTCCCATTGTTTAGGCTGAACCATTGCATGTTATTTGCTTGGGCAGCCTAGGAACTAAAACAGGGAATTACACTTTAATTATTTACTCCACTTCAGCAATATTTTGCTTTGTATTCTTTAAGAGGTGATTTGGAAATGAGTCTGTTTTCTGAAGTGCACTTTTCCATTCAGAGTTAACTTAATGTTTGAGTATTGTATAGTCTTTCAGGTGACAAGGAAAGATAGGGCAACATGCCCCTTTTCCTTTCAGGATCTAAAATAATCTGATGCCCTTTGAAAGGACATATTTGTTAATATCTTGCCTTTGATGAGACATTACACCTGGCTACTTCTTCAACTGAAGTGCTACTAAATATAATCAGTCACATGAAGCACTTCTTGTGTAGCAAATCTAGACATTAATGATGCCAGCCAGTTCAGTCATGATTGTTTTTACAGATAAAGATATTGTCCTTCAATGTTATAATTAAATCACTCTCGATCTCTTTAAAGATATACTTAGATAACCATCTGTACTTTTCATATTTTCTGTTTTTTTGGTATAAAAAACGTACAAAGTTATATGACTGTAAAAGCAATAAGATGTTTTCATATCATTTTTACAGAATGGAAAGCATCAGTATTTACTGTACATGTCAGGGTTAGCATATCAGCTATTACAAAATAGCATAAGGCCTTTAACCTCCACCTGAAGGTGGAGAAGATTTTAAGAGAGTATTCATGTAGTCTGTACCTATGAAAAGAGCCAAGGCTAATTGGGTAGCTCAGTTGGCCTCTCAGAATCTTTCTCTTGGAAGGAAAGATTCCATGGAATCAGAGAAAGGGAAGGTTCTTAAGAATTTACTTCAGAGAAGGCTGTGGAAGACAGCAGATTTATTTGCTACTTAGATATACCATAAGGGTGGCATAACCTATATATTGATTATTTGTTTATTTAAGTAATACCTCCTTAATGGTAGCCCTACTGATTGGTTTTATAATCGCTTTCCAGTGTGACTACATGAAACCTGAAGAAAGTGATGCTTTTCCACAGTAACTTCTCTTTAAGCTTATTAATTTTTAATTATTCTTTGTCAAATTATTCTTAGTTTATACGTTACCTAGTTGACTGGTTGTTTTGGTGGACAGAAAGGGTAGAGGCAAGGAACCTGATACAGGCCCTCTATTTCAAATTGTTTGGATACTCAGGAATGTCTATGACCAAGCAATCTATATTGATGATTGTGGAAAGGATAATTTTCATAACAAATTTAGAAAATCTAGAGATTCTAGAACAGCACATGCTGATGATCTCTTCCTTTCTATTAAAAATATTTTTGATTGAACTGGGTCATATGGATATGCAAATTAAGCCCTAGTCTGCTGACATTTTCACATGTTGCATGTTAGGATATACTTCAAATATTCCATTGTCAACAAGTGGAAATACTGGTTTACCACGATAACTCATTCCTCCCCCTTCCAAACTCCAGTATTTAAAAGGAGACTAGGATGCCAATCAAGAAAGCCAGAACTTATTTGCATGAAAATGACTCACATTCCTAAACTGACTGCCTGTCTATGCCTTTTTGGAATCATAAATTATTTTCACTGCTGGTTTGAATAAACAAAAATCTATTTTCCTGTAGCATTTGGTGTTTTGCTAAAGTGAGTCATAAGCATTTTTACTATGGGAAAAAGATCAGTAGGGGTGAGTTTAGTGATAAATATGATCTCCTTCTAACTAGTTACCACAAGAAAAAAATCCCTTGGATTCTGAATATTAAGTGTTTTTATTTTTGTTTTCCTACTTTTCTTTTGTTTTCTTTTACACTGTTAAAAGTTCAAAGTAATATTCTTTCCTTAGCTTTATATAAAAAAGAGGAACTAACTAAACCAGTTCTTTTCTAATGTTGCCCTAAATTAATTTCTAAATCATTAGGTAGAGGTGCTTTTTGTTTGTTTGTTTGTTTTATCCCAAACTAATCAACAAAAACATAAATGAACAAAATATAGAACCAAACAGGGTAAGAAGTCAAGGCCAGGAGGGATTGACATTGCCACCTCTGAGAGCCCAGGGCTTGAGGTAAGGATTGTTGTTTTTGTTTTTGTGTTTTTGCTATATTTTTGGGGAGAAGCAGTACATAGTAGTCACAGAGTAGTTAAAAGGTGAACATAAGGATATCATTCATTCTGGGATGAGACTCCTTATTTCCCACCCCCCGTTTTTCAAACATTGAGATAGTCATGGCCAGGGGGTTGGCTGAGCTGTTGTAGAACTACCTGCCTCATGTGAGACTGGGAACAACCAAGAGTGTGTGTGGTCTGAGGAGACATGCATGGTGGCAGCAACTATCTCAGAAATACCTCCAGTATAGATTCAAGATTTCATAGTAGCTTATTTTATTGTGTTTGGGGTAACACAATATTTACAAAGTGAAGGGGTTCCTCTAATCTGTTCTTTGACATAGCTCTAATGCCAACAGCTACAGAAAAATATTCCGGAAGGAAAGAGTGCCGTGTTGTGTTCTAAAATATATAGTTGCCTCAGAAATTAGTACTTCTATTAGCTCCTTCTTGGGAAGGATATGGATAATTTTCCCCAAGAATAAAGTCTCTAGTGAGGGCAGCAGTGTGAGGAATGGGGTAAAGGAAGCCAATCTGTTGCTATAGCTAATAACTGCCTAGCAACACTACCAGTTTTTGTATTTATTGTGCTTTACCATTTCAAGGCATTTGTAAATACATTTATTGTTTTAGATTTTGTTATAAAGGTAAACACTTGCGAAGTTTGTAATGAGTTGTTAAATTGGTTGAAACAAATCTAACTCTTGCTTGAAATCTATTTGTGATGGGAAATAAGTAAGAATAATGAAAATAAAAACTGTTATTAACAGAAAAATAGTTAAACCTCAATAAGCCAGAAAACTTTGGTAATCAGTTATTATTCAGCTTTGTTCAAAGCCTTTTCTAATAAATAATTTTCATTGCTCACTACTATAGCCATAAAAGCTGAAGATATTTTGCAAACTGTTTATATATCAGATTATTCTATGATCTTGTACCCTGTCTCCTGAAAGTATTGTTTCCAACTTTCCAGTTAATGAAATATTCCGACTAGTTGAGGTTCTCTTACAACTATATTTTAATGACTATGAATAAAAATGGCTACCATTTTCCTTCCTCTCCTTCATTTTTTTTTTTGGCTCTCTGAATGACTTGACAGGGATGGGTAAGAAAAAGTGTGTGACACTGAAAATCCTGGTATTGAATGTTTCAAATAGCTGGGAAAAAGTGAGGCATGATCTGAAGGAAATTGTTTTGGCAGTTCCAACACTGAAGAAGATCTGTTGATATTTCTTCCTGGATCATTGCAATTCTCAAAGGCTCAGGGGAATGTTGGCATCATCATAAGGCTGGCAAATGCCCTACTTTTACCAAGGTAGAAATCATAGGCTACTCCACAGTAATAAAGGGCTATAACAATTCCATAGGCTCCATACCTGTGTGAACTTTGGCATCTCTCTGACAGTATGTAAGTCTCATTTCCTCTTTACCCTTCTTCTTCCCTCCAAACTCGCTTGCTTCTCTCCAACTTCCCCACCATCCAACCACCTGGAGTTTACACACACACACACACACACACACACACACACACGCACGCACTCGTAGTTGCATTTTGAGTTCAGTTCAGAGTTAAGTCTTATTCTGGATTGAGGCCTTTGTGATTTAACTTCTCAGGCTTCTTCTTGAGGTACTATTTCAGGTAAAGGAAAAAACACTTTAATATCGGATGTCATGGGCAACCTTAGATGTGACTTCCAGGCTCCTTGTTCCTGGTTGTGTGACTTTTAGCACTTCTCTATACTTCAGTTTTCTCATTTGTAAAACAAAGAATAATGAAAATAACTCCTGCAGGGGGCTTTTGGGATAATTATATAATATAATTTAGTCAGAGTAAAATGGCCAGAAAAAGGAGGTACATTTTGCTTTTGCTTTTTTTTCTAAAAAAATCTCAAAATATAACAAAATGAAAATACACCTATTAAGTTATTGAGATGAAATGTTATGGCTTGAAATGGATAAAGTCCCAATTTATTCAACCAATAACTTTATTTAATCTTATTCTTTCAGTGGCGGATGGATTTATACTAGATTCCAGGAGAACGCTATTTGTGTTACTAAAAGGAGCACCTTGTTTGTAAAAATCACCCTTAGAAAGAGACCCCCCCTCCCCCACCAATTTGTTCAGGAATATTTGCAGTTGTATTGAAAAAGATCTAGTCAGTTCTTCTGCTATTAAAATATATCCATGGATGAGATGAAGTGTTTTTATTAGTGCCCATTTATTTCGTATACTTTAAAGAATAGGTAATTTCTTAATTTTAAGAGGATCCAAGTCAAACCTGGTACTTACTATTTACTTGTTGTAATACTATTCACTTAATTTCTGTGATTTTCACATACATACTTATTCACATGTGCACTTACATGGATATTATCACACATCGTATCACGTATCAAGAAATAAAATTGATTTATATGTGTGACTTACTGAATTATCCATTACTTTTTAAATATATTTATTCGTATATAGAATAGTTATTATTATATTGAGTACGGAATCTTTTAATTCTCATAACAACCTTAAAGATAGGTATTGCCACTCCCATTTTACAGATGAGGAATGAGACTCTGAAAGACCACACAACTCTCCCAAGATCACACAAAATACAACCAGTTAGTAGCAGAACTGGAGTGGTAACCCATCTAACTCTAGCTGTGGTACACTTTCCACTTTCTTTGCTGTCTCCCCCTGTGGGAATCAGCCTCTATTCTTGGCATTAACCATATATTTATATATGTTTTTCTTCCCATTCTTATTCATTCCAGTGTTTTAATAACCACTAATGTGAGCCACTTTTAATTCAATGGCATCTAAGCCACAGAAATCCAATCTGCATCCTCTGAGATCCTATACATTTCCACTTTGTGGAAAAGCAAGGTAGGCAAATCCAAATGACATGGTCATTAATGAAGACTCATTAGATGCATCACCCCGAAGAGACAGAAGTTTCAGGTAGTCCCCTACCTGTGACTGTGGAGACCACCTCCAGTCCATCTCTTTCATGTTGCACATGAGAAACGGGGACCCAGAGCAGTCAAGCAATTGCCAAAGGTTACACAACTGGGACTAGAAACCATCGGTTCTGACTCAGAGCTGGGGCCTTTCTGCCAACTCACGCTGCCTCCCTTGGGTCAAAAGGCAGAATCTGGAGCCCAGGGCAGGGTCATGGGTCATGTGTGGGCAGATTTATGTTGCTTCAGTCTCTTGATTCTGTCTTCACGTCAACATTTACTAGCCATCTCTTCTCATCAACACTTTACCAGCTCTCAGAGACAGAATCAGAGCAGAAAATTAAGACCTTCTGTGGCTAATGCAAGCACTTTACCAGAATTTGCCCAGGAGTTTTTACTCAACATTGAGAAGGCAGCCAATTTGAAGTCTGGAATGATTCCATGTGCCTGAAGACCTATTACAAGTGGATTTAGAGTTGCCCAAAAAATCAATGTTACCTTCGTCTTAATTTATCTTTCACCCAATGTATGAAGATGAATGCTAGTTTGCATTTCTTTTTCCTTTGTAACAACTCTATTTTTATTTAAGGACTGCATCAAGAATTTAAGTATCTGCCATTGTCTGGAGCATCACAGGGTAAAATCCTTGTGTCAAAACATATGGGGAGTTATGATAGGTATTTGCCACAGTTATTCTGTCCTGGTTTATTTACCCCTTTTTCCATCATTGCACATGCAGACAGAGGGTAAACACAGACCTTCTGAGTAAGTGCTCATAGAAAGGATAAAAAACAATGACAAGCATAGAAATACACACAAAAGCAATTTGAGTACTTGTGCTTGGTTAGATAGTATTGAAGACAAGGATGGTATTTGAAATGATCCCCAAATACTAAAACTTGGGAATATCCTTCCATCTAATATAATGGTGTAGGGAAAGATTTGTTTCTCCATTGTACCATTTAGTTGAAGATAGAATTATATCATACATTAGAAAGAGACCTAGTTACTTGAAACACTTCTCTCATGTGGACAAGGAAAGAAAACACCAGAGTTAGAAACAGGAGTATGTCATTTAGAAAGTTTATCTCTTGGAAAGGAAAAAGGAAATGGAAAGCCAATGAAGCCCAGCAGTCCACATGAGCAAAACAGTTGGTGGGAAAGGGTGCCCAGAGACAGCCAGTCAGAAGCCAGATTCATTGCAAATTCTTCTGAAAGCAGTGCTCTTGGCAGGGTTAGGGAGAGAAGTGGACAGAGCAGCCATGCCCGCTTCCATTACAGCAGGACGGGAAAGGTGGGCCATGAGATTCTGGGCTGTGCACTCGGAGATGCCCCCTCACAGGGCTGAGTCCTCTGTGCGACACTGCGGACGCCTTCAGCTAGGCTCACGTCAATCCCCAAAAGAGATCCACAGACTGACAAAATATGGAGAAAAGGTCAAATATTGAAGCTGCAAGAGGAACCAAGAGTCAAGAAAAGGTGCTAATTTCTAAGCAATGAAGGGGGTGCAGTGAGATTATTTAGGGCTCCCCATGAGGCTGTAACTAGAATTTTGTTGATGAAACTAAGAAAAAAGTTGAATAAATATCTCCTAATACCCTATAAATAAATCTACATCGACTCAGCTAAAGGTGGATTCAAAAAGCAAGCACTGAGACATGTAGCATGTTCTGAAATACACAGGACACAGCTTCTCTGATTCAGCAAAATTCATGAGTCTCTAAGAGAAAGAATAACAATTCTCCAATAAAACAAAGTGAACGGAACTTTAAAAACTATCAACAAATATATTTATTGTGGTGGCTTTCCCCCCTACTAGATACACCTCGTTAGAAAGGTGTATCCCTTTCGGTTCCAGGTGGATCATTAAGCAGGTAACAAAATTGTTTTTTTCCTCTCATTGAGAGAGAAAGAAAACTTACATGACTTTGCAAACATGTTATACTTTTCTTGCTCTACTTTTTGTTTTCTATGAAATCAGAACTTCCTTCTAATAAGTATGATTTTTTTTTTTTTTTGGAAGTAAGTAATAGGTACATGTTTACAGACTTATAGAAGCCAAGGGGTAGCAGAGGCAGAACCACACAGTGCTAACAATAGATTGGAGGCCTGTTCCAGGTGATCGTAACACTTCAAAGTTTTGGAAAGCACAAAAGTAACCTCCAACTCTATGGTTTCTTCCACATTTTCCCTTTCTCCAATCCCATACAATATATTTAACTCTGGTATGTGCTCTTGTGTTTCTTGCAGGAGTACAGGATGAGGACAATGGAACCAAACTTAAAATAGTTGCTTCTGTAGATGAGAAATCAAATCCTATGATTCCAGATGCCAGGCCCTAATTCTGAGCACTCTCCGGATCTCCTGGACAAAACAACACTGTCCTTTGAAAGACGTTTCTCTCCCTTGATCTCCTATTTGTTTGGAAGGGAAACTGCATCTTTGAATTGTAGGACCATCTTTTGCTTCTTAAAACAATAGCTTGAAAACTATTTTTATAGGAAAAAGATCTTGCTTCTCCAGATGTCATCATATGTTGTTGCATCTTATAGCCTATTGACAATTATGTACACAGTGTCTTAAGCTGTCTCTGAAAACTTTATCGAACCATATAAGATAACTAACCCCAAAGTACCCCTTCTTTGAACTTTCGGCTCTTTGTTGTTACCTACGCTTGGATGAAGAATACAGCAACTATCTGGAATGTTGTTTAGACTGAGCAGTAACTGATAGCGTTGTCCATCTGCGGTCCAAATGGCTAGAGCACCTGTCCTTGGCATCTGGTAGAAGATAGCAGCATCATGAGTCTACAACAATCCCAGGGGACCCTCTAGTGCACAGTGCTGACTGAAACGGATTTCTGTTGTTTATCTGGGACTTTTCGCTTCTTCTGCTGCTGGTTGTCTTTGTTTTCTCGTTGTTCTGTGGTTTCACTGCTGGGCTCCAGACCTTTGCTGTCAGGTGTTGCTTCCTTACTTTCTTCTTTATTAAGTTTTTTTCGTTTCCGCTCCCTTCCTTTTTTCCCTGAAAAGAAAGGACACTCCTTTAAGAATACATTCAATTATGTTCTATTTGATTACTCTAAGTTTTAAAAAATGAACTAAACTTCTCTTAGGTTGCATGCCTACCTCATAGACAGCAACTATATATGATTTAAACCATCCATTCAGCCACTCTTTATTAAGACTGTGCTATATATCCCAAGCAGTGTGAACATGAGACACAAAAAAGTAATGAAGCAATTGATATATGATAGCTCTGAATGCTAGAGTTCTATTCTTGAAAGTTTTACCTGCTAGTTATTTAGGTGTATATATATTTATGCATATGGAAATTAATTTACATTGTAATTCATCTACATCCAGGGGTTGTGGTGACTATAACTTATCAATAACCTTACGGTTTAAGCTTTGAGGGCAGAAACTTAGTGACTGTATCAATCAAATGAACAGAAATTTATTGGATGTTTACTGGACTTCATGGAGACCCCTGATCTTGAGCTGGGTTTAATTAAAGCCTAGATTTGAACTCAGACTCACACAAAGAGGCATTTGAAAAAATGGAATAACTTTAAAGATATTGAGGGTGGGAATGCACATTGCAAGGTCGACTGGTCCAGGGTGAAGAACTGAATTTCATTCTGTTGGCAGTGGAAGACCACTGAGACTTTTAGAGGAAGAGAGTGATTTGATCCAAGTGCATGTGCCTGGTGCCAAATTGGATGGACTGTTTTATTTCTAAATAGTGAATTCACTAGATGTCTTATAATGATGTAAACATTTTACATATACAATCTACAGTGCAAAATAATTTCTGAAGGTTTGGTTTTAATAACATCTGGTAACACATATCTCCCTATGATAAGTTACTGATATGGATCAGCAAGACAGTAAATGAAAACTAGGAACCAACTGCTCCTGGATATGCGGCGAATTGTAATAATGTGTATCCCTGTATGCTGAGCCATGTAGAATTTGAAATTAGTTTCTGTCTGCACTAAGTCACTTTGGACGGAGGTATTTAGGAGAAATTATTTGCATGGGAGAACCAAAATATTTTAATGTCTTGAAACAGGCTGCAAATATTGAATTCAGTGGTTTGGCATTCCTTTTCTTGAGCTCTGGTTATGGAATCCTAGGGAGTGGTATTATTAATTCTGTATTCACATACTAAGCCAATTCAGTCTGCTTGGGTTAATGATTTTATGCCACAACTAACTTTGTCATGGGACTATACTTATAAAACCTTCCAGTTACTTTATGACTACTCGCCTTGTTGGGTTCAATATAACTAACACATCTCCAAATTCTGGGCTTAAGAAGGGAAATTAACCAAAATGGGAATCCAGACCAGGGTGGAGCAAATATCAGTCAAATTATTTTGGATATGCAGAGATATACACACACACACTATATATATATATATATATATATATGGTTGAAAATTATGTCCAGGGCTGAACTACTTGCATGGTGACTTGTCAATTCCATTATTCTCTTCACTTCAAAAAATATTGCTGGGTTGATACAGACTTGTACGGAAGGTATCCAGGGTCTTTTTTTGTTCATTCTGGCTTCTATGACTACATTTGAAGGGCTGACTTGAACGTCATAACTTTTTTAAACAGAGAAATATAAATAGTTAATGCACTTCCCTGGATATGTAGCGTAATTTATATTTCATAAAGCTGCATACACTGAAAGAGAAATTCTGGTTTTCATGGTATGTGCTTGGTTTTCTGAAGGCGATGGCTGTGAAGGTTAGGTTACATAATAGCCCCATTTTGAGGAACATTTTGGAGGTGTTCGAGTCCAGCTCTAAAAAATTG
Organism: Cabassous unicinctus; assembly: GCA_029593785.1. NCBI lineage: Eukaryota > Metazoa > Chordata > Mammalia > Cingulata > Chlamyphoridae > Cabassous > Cabassous unicinctus. Next base: position 60,332 of record JAQZBX010001167.1, on the reverse strand, counting down.
TCAGTGAAAATCATTCCAAAGTTCCATAAAAGCTACTGACCCCAAACAAAATGTTATTTTTATGGAAATCCTCCAGAAGTTTAGTGTTTGACATTGTTCTCTTGATGATGGTCCAACATCTCACAGCTGTGATCCCAGCCATAATGTTTTGGACACATAAGAAATATATTGTTTCTTCCTTGGTCACAGATTGATTTATATGTTTTTTAGCCACTTGTGACAATATACCCTAAACCAGTGAATTTCTGCTTGTTAGCAAAATGATATGATTATTTCTTAAGACAGGCAGAAACATTTTTGGAAGTAGCTGGAAACTCAGTATTATACAAGGAATGACTATTTAGTCTGGGTGGTGAGTGAAAGGAGAAGTTCTGTGAAAGTAACAGGAAACTAGCACGTTGTACATTGTTGCTGCCCAACAAAAGGCTATTGCACAATAGAAAAATGGGATTATTATTTTTTTATGGGCCATGTGTTCGTGGTTGGAAACACTAACTACCCTTTTGCATAAATAATGTATTTTCCTCTTGTCCAAGAAATAAAATAGAAATGTAGAAGAGTTGCTGTAGACCATTAAAAATCATGTATAACTTGGCAAATTTTGTAAGGCTTTCACTAAAGGGGACTTCTTTTCTATTCTGGTGCCTCTTGGTTAATGTGATCAACAGTTACTATTTTTACTTTTTTTGTTGCCATTTTTCAAGCTAAGAATCCAAGTTAGCACAACTTAACATATATGTCTGTGTTTTATTCACTCTGTGTGTGTTTGTGTGTGTGTGTGTGTGTACGTGCACACACATGCCACACCTCCAAACATGTGCCAACACTGCATTGTGGAGTGATTCAATGATGAAACGAATGTTCATCTTCTCTCGATGTTCCAGCTATGAAGGTGGTGGTTTGGCTAGAAACCATTAAAGAGAAATTGTTATTAGCAAGCAAGTACAATCTGAGCCTTCGCAGGGAAGCATTATGTTGTCATGTTTAGAACACTGTCTTTGGAGTCAGAAAAACACTGTGTTCAAATTATGGGTCTGCTACCAATCAGTGTGTGATCTCTGGCAAGTTGTTGATATCTCAGGCTTAATTGTCTGATATGTAAAATAGGGATAATTATTACTATTTGCTAAGCTTGGTAAGAATTACACAAGATGCTTATAGAGCTCTTAGCACTGTGCCTGGCACAGGTTAATCATGGGGCATATTAAAGCGAAATTATTAACTCATTATACAAATGTGAATTAAGCCCCTACTCTATGTCAAAAAGCATGCTGAAACCTGGGGATGCAAGTGAGATATGGAAAAGACACAAAATTATAGTCATGCACTAATGCTAAAATAGAGGCATGCACAAGAGCTTCCTGGGAGCATAGTGAGGAAAGCGCTGAACTCTTGACAATGCAAATGAAAACAGGATCCCCAGAGTGGGTGATATTTGAAGCTGAGCCTTAAAGAATGAGTGAGAGTTTGCCAGGCTGATGAGGGAAGAGGGGCTGGATGGACTATGAGCAGCACGTCAACAGCATGAAGGCAGGCAAGGACATGGTAAATCTGGGGAACTGAAAGCAACCGTCCTTGGTCATATCAGAGTCTATATATAGGATATTACCTATGGAAGCTGGAAAGATAGACCAGATTAAATTGCCATGTGGGGCGTTTATCCTGATTACCAGGCACTAAAAACTGAAGGGTAATATCAGAATCTTAGAGCAGGACAAAGTTTGGGTGTTTCTGTGACTAGGTTACAAAAGAGCAATAGGATATTCTGATAGGTAACTTTCTTTTCCATTTCAGAAACACTGCAAGTAATAAGCATCCCTGAGGGAGTGTAAACAATGGCTGGTATTTAGTTTTGAGGTTTAACTTTTAAAAGAGTAGCTAAAAATCTCTGTACAGACCATGTTGCCACACAATATTTAAGATTTTGTTGCAAACTAGTATGGCATTATTGAAATAGGTAATTGACATTTTCGAGATCCGGAAAATACTTTTTATTATTACAAACATATGTAGTCCTTTACATAGGCATCGTCTAGGACCTTCTATAGACCAGGTTCCTAAACATAGATGACTTTTAAAAATATAGATCCCTCAGTGCCACCCCTGGAGATTATGATTCAGTAGGTTTGATGAGAGGCTTAGGAACCCATACCTATACCAAGTTCACCCCAGGTTATTCTGCTGTGTGGCCACATTAAAGAGTCATTGCTGTAGATCAAGAAAAGACCCAATTTCCTTAAACATATAGTCTCAAAAATTGCTTTACCTTACATGGTTACACACTTAAATTATTTTTCCCAGTGAATTTCAAATATGTGTTTGACTTACTGTAAATGTCAATTTTTAAGGCAAATTTTCTAATTAGGTAAGTTTGGAATGTGAACCCAGATGTGAAATGAAAATTAGTTGCTGAATGATCATGTAAAAGGAAGAAATAGAGAAGAAAATTGTCCTGCATTGTTTTTCCCAAGTTACAGACTACCTATTTAAATTCCAAGTGAAAATATAAACTATAAACATGTTCAGTTACCCCTTTAAATATAATGGGGCTATGAATAAAAAGATTGCTCTTCTGGAACCACAAATATAATTCAGTTATTGAGAATTATTCAAATAAGGAGATCAGTTCACAGTTTTCTTGATGTTTAGAAATATTTGTGCAAAGGTCTTTTAAAAAGCTGCTTCTTTATGAATTTCTTGCAATATACCTCTAAGGGGAGCCCTTGAGCTTTAAGTAGCTCTACTTTTCCTAAAACAAACTAGATTAGAATTTTCTCAAAAATAGCTAAAAATGTATCCAGTACACTAGACCGAGAACAAAATATCACTGAATCTATGACTCAAACCTATTAAATAAATATTCCATTAAAAAGCTAAAATTTCTTGCTAGGCCTTTTCTATTTGGTGTGGAATGAAATTCAGTTGGAAGCATATACCTTCAAATAAGCACACATGGTATGGAAATGGGTTAATCAGGCGATTCTTGAATCTAGAATTGGACTTGGATTTTGTATAGAGGATGGAAATTCCATCTTTTGTTCTTTTTAATTAAGATATCACTGGGAAAATTTGCAAAGGAAGGGACACTGCTACAGTGTAACTTCTTCAGTAATTATGATCAGTTGGGTAGATGGGTATTTAAAGGCCTTTGAACTGTGAGCTAAATAAACACAGAACTGTTCGACCCAGTGGCTAAGCACACAGCGGAAAGTCAGCGAGGCCCCGTTTCCTTCTCAGATATATTATTACCAAGTGGGATTGACTGGAGGAAAGTATCCAAATCCTTCGCCTTTCTTTGTTTTAATAAAATTGAAATACTTATTCCCCTTTGCTATTGTTTTAACCTAGGAATTTATAACAAATACAATGAAAACAGGAAAGAATGGAGAGCTTTATTTTTCGTAACTGGGCAGACAATTTCTCCAGATTGAAATTTCAAGCTACCAGGATTACCCATGCTGTAGTTCTATACACAAATAAATTGCATGGCTTTTCTAGTTAACGTCCAAGAAGCTTCTCATCAGTTACTCACAGAAAAATAATTTGACACATCATTACATACTCTACTAAATGCTGTTAATTGGTGATATCATCTGGAACCCACAATGTTTACTGATCCCACCCACTTGACACATTTATCTTGAATGTGGTCTCTATATCCCTTGCTCTGACTAACTCAATCTTAGTGTTTAATTCTCTGCCCACATCGGCCCTTCAGGGAACATTTCCTAACTCTTCTATCCTCTTTTTAGGCGAGGCTATTATGTTTCTCCTCTCTGTGCCCCTTAGCTCCCAGTTAAGAATCTATCACAATAATCAAGATGAAGATGATTTGGGCTGCCTTTTTTCAAAGATGGTAAAAGAAATGATAATGAAAATGTATTGACCACGTCTATGATGGGTATCGTGCCTATAAGCTCTATCACAACCCCGTTTTACAGAGGAGGAAAATGAGGGCTCTTCACCACTGAACTCTTCTGCCTCTACTTTATATCTCAACAGAGCACAGTAAGGCATTCCGTCATTGCTTTATTCCCACTTTAGCCACAGAGCAGAAAAAGCAAGGCAATGAAAGTGCCTAGGGATGGGCTAACTTTTTCAAAGAGAGGAGTTTTATAAAAATCAAGATTTGGAATGTACTTACTTACTGTATTTTATTGTGTAACATTTAAAAATCATAGCAGGGCATTAAATCTATATCAGATAAATATTTTAAATTTATTATTCTTTCATGTGAGTTTATTTCCTTTGAATTGACTGCCTTTTGGTTAAGAGTTCATTTGAAATGGCTAATTTCAATGTTTCTTTTCTCAGTGCAAAAGTTCTTAATTTGGTTTTGAAATCCTACCTGCAACATTGGGTTAGATCACAAAACTCTTGGAAATGACGTCGGACACATTAATTCACATTTTGAAAACTTCTTGACTCAATTACACGTGCATAATGTATTTTGAACTAACTCCTGAGTCTGAAAAAATTACATTTATTGGATAACCACGTAAATTTATTCTGATTTTCATCTGATGTCAAAAAGGGTTTGTTGACAAATTTCATCTACAAAATTCACTCAATTTATTTTCATTACTTTTGCCATGAAATTCTTGAATAGCTGTGAAATGAGTATTATTTTTCCCTTAAGGAAAAAAGAATGAAAATGCATATGATATTTTGACTGCCTTAGATACTGTTTATTAACTTATAATGTGGGACTTTATAAGTATATTGCTTATCTTCAGATATTTAAACAGCGATATGGTTGACTGCTATTATTTCAAAAAACCATTAATTATGTATGTTCATGTATGAATGATATACTTCAATAAAAAGACTAGTTTGGGTCTAGTCTTCTCAAAGTATTAATGACTATCTCAAAAATGAATTGCTGTGTTCATCTTTCTCATAATACTCATACTCTACTCTCCCCATCCCTCCCTTCCACCGCCCCCGCTGCTGCATTAGACCACCATCTTACATCTCAATCTAGAGAAAATATGCAAATCTATTTAATGTTTATATCAACTATTTCTTTTATATCACCCCTTTAAAAATGTATCTCAGCAATTTAAATAGAAAAAGTGAAACACATCTTCTTTGAAAATTCCTATCATACACCAGACTTATAGTACATAAGTAAGTTTTCCTATAAAATTATCTTTCAGACCAGTCTAGAAAGTGATTCCTTTAAGAAATCGATATCAGTTATTTCTTTAGCACTTGATTACAATGAATTTCTTTGTTAAACGTTTCACCTTCTTTGTGATAGATTAGTTTGCCTAATTTAGTGCCAATAGAAATTTTAAATGTAGCAACGTTATTTAATATATTGCTAATAAACAATTAAGTGGAAAGCAACGTCTACAGTACACATTGCTTTGAAAATCTGAATATGAAAAGGACTTTTCCTTATGAAATTTTTCTCTTGCTCTAATTTTTTCTGAGTTGACTGTCATGCTTCCCTCACTCCAATAACTCATATTCACGTAACACAAGAAAAAGGCTTAAATTATTTGACTTATATAATTCATTTACCTTAGAAAACCAGAAATCTGAGGCTCATCAATATTTGATTTTAGAAGTTATCTATCATCTATCTATCTATCTATCTATCTATCTATCTATCTATCTATCATCTATCTTTCTGTCCTTAAACGTTCCTCTCTGTGAAGGAGCAAAGGGAGCTGTCATGTATAGTTAAGAATAAAACTGGGATTTGCATTTTTCCCATTTTTCTTTGGTTAGGCATGCTTGAAATATATGTTCTAAAAATCTGTTTATGGTAAACATCTACCAAATGCCTCTTTTAAAAATGTTATTTATTTATTTATCTATCTATTTATTTATTTATTTTAGAGGAAGTGAATCACTAAGCCAAGAGCACTGTCTTCATCTTTGATGAAATATAGTTTGTCAATTAACAGGAAAATCCTTCATTTCAAAAGGCTCAACAGAATGCTACTTGAAAATTCATTCCAGCTGGTTAAATTGAAGAATTGAAAGAATTCCAAAGAAAGAAAATTCTCTGGGCATTTATCATTTGATTTTCATTTGGATAAACTTCCATTTGCTCCAAGAACTTGTCTAACAATTTTGCTCTCCTGAGAGAGAAAAAGTGTTGATAGCCAGGTTTGACTGTGCTGCTTTGCCTCCCTTTCCCAAATTGTCTGCGCAGTTGTACTGACAGAAAGGGATGGCCTCTTGCTTGCTGACATGCTTGCAGGGATTGATTAGACAAGCAATGTTGATACTGTTCTACTCTTTCATCATTTTATGCACTAGTTGATTCTGCTGTCTAATTCTCGTTCTTTCACAGCCCACTCTTTTCTTTGGGGAAAAATATAACTCTAATCTGGAAGTAGTACATCACAGGGGGAAAAGTCAACTACTGAGTCTCTTATTTAGTGTGATCTACTGCATGGTATTTTAGCTAAAGATATCACACATTTTTAGAGTTATAATTTTAAAATGTTTCCAGCTCTTTATTGTCTATGTAAAGCTAAATATTTTTGTGTGTAACTTCAATTGCATTCTCAAATGTTTCAGCACTTTTTCCTTTGCTGTAGACCCTAGTTTGGAATACATAGGAAACCTTACCTACATAATATAGTTTCGACTATATTGAAATTATAAATCAATTCCTTTTATTCATAATGTAACTAAGGTAATAGGGGGCATATTTCACCTACGGAGGGAAATGGAAACTAAGTACTTCTCCTACTCCATTTGTTGGTGAGAATCTTTGTTATGAATTACAAATACTTTCCTCTTGCATCTCCACCACGAGCAAGATAGCGCCTTGTGATTACTTCATCATTAGTGGTTACATATACTTGAGAGGAATCCAACTCATTTCATTTCTTTAAAATTTCTTGGCAGTCTGTCCACACTGCAATGAGGCGACGTTAGTAAGGCTTTACACTACCTCATTTCACAGCGTTTCCCTGTGCTGCCTTCATCACTGTCCTGAAGGGTGTTTGGGTGTGGGAGGAGAGTTGGGAGAGCAGACACATGTACAACAAATGTGTGTATGTGTGAACATGTAAATTACATGCCCATATTTATACACAGTCCCCTCCCCACCACAGATGGAAAAGTCCAATTTTATTTTCTGGTGGATTTAAAAATATCGATCTGAAGACAGAAAGCCTGAAAGGAGATTCATCTTACAAAAGTTCCTCAGATCCTCGAATCTTTAAGATAAGAGACTTCTCTAGGTTATGTGACTTTCAACTTTTGCCTTATAAAACTTATTTTCCATATGTTAACTTATCATGTGCATCCTCTCTACTTTTTGTCCTCTACAATCTTGCAAAATGTTGTCAAAAAAACAGAATATGGTCCTTTAATAATCAACAGATTAATGCAGAAGACAGTAAAGAATTACTTTCATTTTTTGGAAATCCATCCTTCTATAACCTGCCTTTTCCTACCACACTTCCATTAGAAGATCAATTTCCCTTATCTTTCTTTGCTTCTAACTAGTTCTTTTCCTTCTATCGTTTTGCTCGGGCCCCTAAGTGCATCACAAATAAATTACTTAATTTTGAAGTATATTTCTATGCTCTTTTGTAATCTGCTGTGATATTGAACTGTGTTTCTATTTTTCAGAATATTAGGAACAACAATTAACTTAGTAACAACTCTAAATATTATGAACATACTCTCTTTGGGTGGGGGGCAGGGAGGTACTGGGGCCAGGGATTGAACTCGGGACCTCGTATGTGGGAAGCTGGTGCTCAACCACCGAGTTACACCGGCTCCCTGAACATACTCTTCATAGAAACTCAACCTTCATTTTGATTCGCCTATAAAAATATTGAAAAATGAAGAACAATTCCCAGGACAAGTTGTTTTGGAGTATGGCAGAGTGGGTGATATTGGGGGGCTTCTAGCAGTGTGCTTGATTTGTTGCAGGATCTTGTACACAAGGAAGACCACAGAGGTTTACGAAGCCCACGTATCTGGTACATTGGCAAGCGTTACTACCACTGCTCCAGAGAATATGAGAGCAATGTCTTCTATGTGAAGATTTGGCACGTAGTAGCTCTTGAATAAATCTTTGTTGAATAAATTAAACAAAAAGGTGAATAGTATGCCTTTTCTTCATTTCATGGCTGCCACTCAATTTGAGAGAGAGTTGAGGAAGGACAGGCATAGAGTGAGATGCTTTTGGCATTGCTTTCACACATGCAAGCAGGGTGACTGCCCCATATTCCAAACAACTTGTCCTAATGAGCTCCCTCTATTACGATCCAGTCCTCAGCCAGTTAGTCACTTCTGTCCCAATTTTTGCTCTAAGTGGCTACAGCCTACTCCAGAGAGCTGTATCATGGTCTCAGGGAAGTCATTTTGACTTTACACCAGCAGATCATCTTTGGGGCCAAGCCAATGATGAATCGTTAGAGTACCCCTAAGGTTATTTCAAGGAGAGACACCACTTATTAGACATTCCAGAGAAGTTAGAGAGGACACCATACTTTTCTCTTATTTTGAGAAGGAATTTAAATTCTAGACCAGTTTTAGGGATTTAAAGGATCTAAAGTTTCTCTGAGGTTGGAGGTGTCAGTCAGGGCTCATCTCCCAGACCAGAACTGGGAAACAGTGGCTTAGTAAAATGTTTCTGAGACTGGAGGATAAAAGATGATCAGGGAGAGGGACAGAAAGAGGAAATACAGGAGAGGAAGAAGGGAATGTTGGATTACTGCAAAGTCGGAAGATGCCAAAACAACCTTTTCTCCTTATATTATCTTCTACAACAGGCATGAATGATGCTTTGTTTGGTAGAGTTGGGGATGTAGTCAGCCTTCTTTTAGATCATACACTATGACCCTAGCCCAGCTTGCCCCAATCTCGGGCAATCTCTGTGTACTCCTTTGAAGTGGTACTATGCAGGCTCAGAAGCCTGACTTCCCTTGAGTTTTCAATGACCGTGGTTTTTGTTGTAATCCATTGAATTTTGCTTTTCATGGAATAACACCAAAATGAAGGACTGATGGGTAGTATGATGAAACTTTCAATTTAAGAGGGTGTAGCAAGGGCCACAGATGACATGTGTAATACAATTAATAGGGAGAAAAAGTCCTAGGAAAGACTTAAACAAATGAGCTGAAAATTAAAGAAACTGTGACAATTCCTGAAAGAATGGGCTCTGTCTTAGTCTCCAGGAAAATGAATATTTGTTGTTTAATTGAAATATTTAAGAATCAACTAAAATGACCTTGGAAATAAGAGGGCCAACAGAAATGGACAGAAAAAAAAACAAACAAAACAATTTAAAAGGGATAAATACCTTTCGTGAGCCCTCATCTTTCATTATTATTTTTCTGAGCAAACTGAACAATCATCCTGTGTTCCTGAAGAGTATATTAAGGTAGAGAGGGTGAAATGTGGCCAATGATTATACATAAGCACCTCTTTCACCTCCAGGAAATTTTTAGGAAAAACGAAAGTGGTCAAGAGGAGATTAAAAATATTGGGGAGTAAACACATTTAAGGAAGGCGGAAGAGAGAAGTGTAAAATTGTAAAATTTGTTCCTCTACTGTTCTGGAGGTTGAGGGGATAGGAAGGTGTTGAATTATGTACCCCAAGAAACACACAGTCCTTAATCTGCATCCACGTGGGTATGAACCCATTGTCCATGGGACCTTTTGAAGGGGTTAGTTTTAGTTAAGATGTGGCCCTACTAAATCAGGGTAGGTCTTAATCCACATTACTGGAGGCCTCATCAATAGAACCCAGAAGTCACAGAAGCCAGGAAGGAAAGGATATCGCCATGGGACAGGAGGCAGAGGGGCAAGCCACAAGCAGTGTCAGCAGCCAGCACCAGGGTGCTGCAGGCTCCAGGAGAAAGCAAGTCATGCCAATATCTTGATTTTGGACTTCTACCTCCAAACCATGAGCCAACACATTCCTGCTGTTTAAGCCAGCCCATTATATGGTATTTGTGATTGAGACTCTGGCAAACTAAGATGGGGAGGAAATCCTTTCACCTCCATCACTCCCAGCCATCCTAAATCAATCCCAAAAGGGGTCCTGCACACTCTGTTGGAACTTTTCAAACTGCTGAGGGCTTGAGCAGTCAAGCACAAAGGGTCTCCTGGGCAGCTTTCTTCAAGTATGAACAGGTCCAGAGGTGGGTACAGGCATCCGCCCCAGCAAACAGATAATATCCCAGTGATTTATAAAAATCAGCAATTTTTCACAAATCACTAGAACGATCTAAGAGTTTGAACTACCACTTACAACACTTGGTAAGTAGTCGTATACTTTACCTATGTAAGTTCATATATTTAGCATTTTTGATTTACACATGGATTTTTTTTAACATACTTTACTGAGCTAGTTAAATATTTTGAAAATCACCCTTGGCTACATACCTCCTTCAAGGTACATTTCAAAGGTTGCTTTCCCCCATGAAGTCTTCCTTGACCAACCTCAAGCAAGTGAAGAGGGATACAGTAAAGTACGGCCACTGTGACCTTGGACTTTGAGGTCAGAAAGCTCTGAGTCTCATTCTGTGCCAAGCCATTTTGTTATTGTCTATCCTGAGGGATGTTACTTAAACTCTCAAGACCTCATTAAAAACTATGGGTGGCATTAAATTAAATTTTAAAAATCTGAAATGGGTACCAGAAGGTGTGCATTTTAGACTTGGCTACGTTAGTTATCAGCAATGTGACCTGAATGACGCATTTTCCGTGCTCCAGTTGCTTCATTTATAAAATGAAGCCAATATTTCTGTCATTCTCATTATTTGGGGTAGGTGTGAGGAACAAATAAGTACCTAAAAACGGAAAGAATAATGCAATTCTGATTCTAAAATAATAACAACAGCAATAAAAATGACTATAATGATAAAAAAGATGTCTCTACAAAAATATAAAAGAGCTGAATGAATCAAGTAACCTTTGAAAATAGAACACCCTTAATCTGGTTAGAATGAAAGTCTCAGGGGCACTCGATTCCTTTAAGACTCAGTGAAGGTCCTTCACCCTCTCAAGTCTATCTGCCTAAATAAAATTGTAAAACATTTTACCTCCATTTAGGTGAGGCCTCCATCATCTCTAGCTTGTATTTTTACAAAAAACAAAACAAAAGAAAACAAAAAGGGTCTTTGCGTTTTTTGCTTCCAAGTGTTTTCCACCTTGCTGTCAGGTCACCTTCCTCTAGCACACAGGGCTGCTCTCTTGTCCCTGTGATCTCCTGTTTCTAAATCTCCCCACTACCTATACTCCCCAAATTCTTAGCATGGCTTAGAAGGCTCTGCAGAACCTGACCCCCACCTATTTTATAGAGCATTCTCTCTTGCCCTAATGTGCCTTTGCTTCAGCCACGATGTATATGTACTATTCTTTGATCACATCATGCTCTTCCTTGTTTTTGTGCCTTTGTCGATGTTGCTTCTCAGTGGAAAGCTCCTCCCCACTTCTTCAGCTGGAAAACTTCTACTTGGTCGTCAAGAACCAATAACATTTTCCTCCTCTGCGTCCAGAGCACCACACACAGCCACTCATTTTGCCATTATTTGTTTACAACTATCACTCCCATGAAATTAAGAACTCCTAAATGAGTAATGACTCTCATAGGTATTTGAATATTTTCCTTGTTATTTTCACATCTAGCATCTATCATGTTCCTGGCATAAAGCAGTTACTCAGGACATAAGAGTTGAATGAAAGGATAAAATGAGAGACCAGAACCGAGCAAAGCAAGATGAGTGGTGAGCCCAGAGTGCTTAAACAGCCAAAGAGCTTAATGACAAGTCTAGTCGTAAAATCAAAGATTCTACAAGTGAGTCAAATCATTTTATTTGCTTTACTTTACCTTTGCATGATTATATATCTTTGTCAGTTTTTTTTTTTTTTTCCTGTTCTTAGTAAAGGAATCTTTGCTTTTGGTGATGATGTGATTCAGTAAATAAAATTGTTCTATATGAAGTATTACATCACCCGCTGAGAGAGCAGCGATGATACAAGGCTTATTCATGGCACAATCACATCCAGTTTTTAATTTCTAGGCTCTGGTGCGTCCTCTGATTAATATGCACAGCACAAGTATGCATGAGTTAGAACTGGGCAGACTCAGCTGAATCTGTCAACGGTTTCTCATGGGAGAAATTAAGGCCTTTAGGGCCCACTACACAAAAATGAGCAATGGCAGTTAATGCTTGTCCTTGACTTGGTCACCAGCTAGGGGTGGTTAAGAAAGTGTTATGTAATTTGGGGGCCCTTCAAGTTTCTGAGAAGCATAACCCTTTTTTTCTGGAACAGCCTTGTGGTTGGCAGAATAACAGTCCCCTCAAAGACGTCCTAATCCTCAGAACCTCTGAACATGGTACTTTCCAAGGCAAAAGGGAATCAAGGTTGCAGATGTAATTAAGGTTTTTAATCAGCTGACTTTAAAATAGGGAGATTCTCTGAGATTATCTAGGTGGGCCCAAACTAATCCCATGAGTCCCATGGAAGCGGAAGAAGAGGCAAAAGAGAGAGAAGCAACCCACCACTTCCGGCTTTAAGGAGGAAGGGAGGAGCCAAGGAAAGAGGGCAGCTCCCGAGGCTGCGGAAGGCAAGGGAACAGATTCTCCTCGAGCCTCCAGAGGGGATCTTAGCCTGCTGAGGCCCGGGTCAGATTTTGACCCAGAACTGTAGGGCAATCAATCTGTGTGTGCCTTTTTTTATTTTTTATTTTTTTTAAGCTGGGTTTTTGATAATCTGTTATGGCAGCAATAGAAAACTAACACAAGGCTAAGGTTTGTAATGGATTTCTTGTATTTCGTTCACAAACATATGACAAAAGCAGCCTTAAAGATGACTGTCCCACTATCCAAATACTCTAGGGTAATCTGAATGAGACTGTGTTGGCAATAAATAGCACCTGACTTGTCTAAACAGACCGTTAGAATTTAGGCACCTTAGTTTCCTTTCTGGAAACTAAGAAATTTGGAAAACTTGAAAATTCTAAGAAATTTCTAAGAAATGTAGAGAACTTGAATTTATTGATGATCAGATACAAAATGATAAATCAAAGGTAGCCAAGTATCGGAAAGAAACTGCATCCTGATTTTTTAAAAAGTTCATACCTCTACCTACAAACTAATCCCTAGGAGAAAAAAAAATCGCTTTTCCTAAAAATGATCTGATTATTAACCCAATTGTGATAGAAGGTATTGTAGTATGCTTGGGTCTCCCCCATCTTATTTTTACAGATATGGTGGGTACATTTTCAGTGTCAATTTGTGAACAGGAATTCTTATTAAGCAGAAATTCATCTGGACTATATCATCTGTAAGATCGGCTTTAAGACAAACGAAAGAATGTGAAAACAGGGAGATTCTTTAAGGATGAAATTATGCCTTCCTCCATGCGCCTGTGCCAATGGAGTTACAGAACTTAGGGCGAATTTATTCCAATATTTTCTCTGCTCTTGGTGTTCAAAGTTTCAGTTCTACCTATGAAAATCGCCTGAGGTCAGAAAGCTTTGCCCTTTTTCAGAGACTTTGTTCAGCTGGTGAAGGCTTCTGAGCTAACCAGAAATCAAAATGGGATGCTGCATTATGTCAGAACTGCATGTTTAGTCTGCCTTTTTAGAAATAATCAAGAAAAGTTATATGTGAAAAGACACAGATGCTCCCTTCTCAGTGATATTTTCATTCTTTTAAAGAGCAATATGAAAATTCTAGTTGAAATCTGGAACAATATGAATTTCATATACCCATGTATTTTATTAATTTCGTTCATAAAACCCCCAAAATATAAAGGTTTCTTGGAAAATGCATAAGATATCTATATATCTATATCTGTTTAGTCATGTAATACAAGGCAATACAGGTTAAGCCTTTAGTGCAGCCCAACACACTTTCCTTTGAAAACTCACAGAACACTGATACTCTATTTCATCCTGACTTATAACTGATAATATTTATAACTTGGAGAATATTTTTATTTATTAAACACCCAATCATTTTTTAAAAATCTTTGAAAAGGTATATAAAACTAAGGTGTCCCAAATTTTATCTTTTATATTTATAATTACATGAAAAATGTAAGGCTCAGATTAAAACTGTTTTAAGACATACTTTGCTATGAGTTTAGTAATTAAGAAGTTTTCATGACTTAGAGAATCACAAGGAGGCTTCTGTGTTAGGATTAGTTGTTTTCCAGCCCAAATTATACAAAATGTTTCCCCCTTGTCAACTACCCTATACAATTTACTGTTTAAAAATCTTTTGGTTGTTGACAGTGCAATATAAAATTAGTTAATCTTTCAATATTTGGATTGAGATTATAACTCGTAAGTAGTGGCTCATGGGATACACAGTCCCAGAAGAGCAGTTAAATCAGTACCTATTAATATTCAGTGACTACCAGGTTCAGTTCACACTTCACTTTCATTTCAGAAATGAGTCAAAGAAGGACTGTGTCCCACAGATTGAGACTAACACTAAGAGGATAACAGTTATCTCGCCATTCTGAAACAGCAGCAGCAGCAGCACCAACAACAAAATAACAAAAACAAAACTGTAAGACCACTGTTTGGCTCCCTCTGACCTCCCTTCCAGGACAGTATTTACAATTGACTTTTGAGGAAAATGAAACACATTTGAAAAAAGTCTGGCTTTTTGTGGATCCTTCCCCTTTTGTCTTTCATCTCTTTAACTCAAGTTATAAAAAGAGAGAAAGTAGACGCAAGTCTTTCCAATTTACATTTTGGTAAAACTCTTCAGTTCTTGCTTCATCTTACTTTTTCACTCTGCTCTTAGTATCCATTCCTGTAGTTTGTGACATAGCATGCTCACGCCTTATCACTAATTCTACTAGAATACAGAATTAGGTTCTCGGACCGGCACTGGCATGGAAACTTGGTGCCAGTCTCGAATGGATTCTGGATTTCATCTGCATCTCCATCATCTCCCTGACCAGGAAATGCGCTCTGTGCCTCAGGACCAAACAAGCAGCCCCTGTGTGCTGTACAGTCAGCTGGGTTCGAGAAGGAGGCCAAACCCCACCGTTGACAGCTACCAGCTGACTGTGCCTCTTCTGGAGAGCTGAGATAGGGACTTGTGATTGGTGAGCATTTCGTACAATTTGATAGCTTGAAAGGCTGAGATCTCACATTTGTGATGTTTAAGCAGATTTTTTTAGTCTCATTGGCTTATTCTCAAGAATTGGGTAACATGTTACAGTTTTAAATGATTTATTGGTTATTTGTTATTCTTGTAAATTCCCAAGGAATGAGCAAAATATCCATGGGAACACCGACGGGAGCAGAAGACTTAGCAGTCACTTTCACGGGCCATCAGCCGTGGCACATCACATTAAACATCCCAAAGGCAGGCCCAGATTCTCCCCGGGTAGAGGAAGGCCTGCCCGCTAAGAAAGAAGCAAGTTCAAAGGGATGCTTGCTTAAATTGAAGGCTTGAGAATCTTGGTTTGCCGGTGGGGGGAGAAAAGGTGGTGTTTATTGGAAATTTGCTGCCGTGGGGAACTATAGTGTTTATCAGGAGCACAATAATTCAGCCACAAGTAATGATGGCCAACCTTTTTCCTGCCTATTTTGCAACAGGTGTCACCTGAGCTAAATGAAGATAAGAATCTGACTTTTATTTGAAATTAAATAAATATACAAACCCTGGAGAAGAATATTTCTTCTATAAAGTGTACTTTGGGCTTTTTCCTCTAGTCCCTGGATTGTCATAACTTCATCCTAAATTACTTTTTGGTGACTTCTAAAATGAAGCACCTTTCTGTCTTTCCTAACTATAAAAACACACTGTGTTCTTTTAAAAGCCTATTCTTTACATCCATTTGGCCATATCAATAATAGCCGTGAAAAACATAGCTGACCTAAACAAGTGGAGTTTTAAAGGCCCAAAGAAGCTGACAGTAAGGAGTCTTACTTTTAGGTCTGTTCACAAAAACAGAAATCACAAGCCCTCTGATGCCAGAATGCCAAGCCTCTTTGTTACAGGCTTATACTTGGGCTTCCCTTTTCTGCTTAGTCATTGCTTTGACTCCCACTCTGAGATTAATTGCACATCCCTTGGAGACAAATGATCTTCCACTTAATCTTAGCCAATGCGATCTGGACAGCCTCAGGTTTGGTGAGGCTTCTCCTGGGTGGTTTTCATTTGTTTTAAGAACATTAAAGTATCTCATAAATCTATATTTATTATATTGGTGAGTAATCTACTATAATTAAATATGAAATGCTGAAGACAATGTTAAGGTAACATTGGGGTCACAAACCTCTTTTTATGGTGGTTTCATGGCTGCAAAAATACTCTGGAATTTGCTTTTGTCTTTATTTATGTCTGGATCTGTTTAACATTATAAAGCATCCAGCAGCATATCATTTTCAGATGCGTACTTTGTAAGTGTTTTAAAATAATGGCGATGATTTTTTATGATAAATACATAATGTTTATAAGAAAACAATATATGATGGGTCTTAGAAACAATGTGGCTAACAAAACCCTCATTCAAAACAATGCGCCCTCACTTATCAGTATTAGGAAATGCGGTGATCCCGGCTTCGGGAATACAGACTTTAACACCATCCAGGTTTGGTACTGGATCTATTCTCACTCGTTCTCACACTGACATCAATCTACAGATGCAGAAATCAGGCTGTGTATTAAACAAATAAGCTTAAGTCCATGAATTTGGAATTTAGGATTTAGAAGAGCCTGTGGTAAATGTGCTAAAATGGACCTTTGCAAAAATTGTCAGGGAGTAAAAGGATTTGTTAAACAAACGAATATTGAAACAAGCAGTTGTTTTTAGAGATATATAAATTATCAAAAAATATAATGTTTTCTGGTACTTTGTAAATATTCATTTATGAAAAAATCAAGGTTATCAGGCAATATTATTTGATAATTGAATCAGTCACCTGACCAATTTCCACTTGGCAGTGATGTTAACACATGCAATTAAAGAGGTAAAACATGCATGTCTTCAGCGAGATGCATGATTCCTTTCCCATCCCTGCCCCCAACAAAACAAAAACTAAAAATATGCTCTGAGACTTTATCTTCAATAGAGGAATTCTATTTCTAAGTTCAACAAAAGAACATAACAAAAACAAATGGACACAACTGAAGATAAAAAGACAGACAAAAAGGCAAATATTGGGAAAAACACATAAATGAATAAATAACTCTTATTCTTGGGAAATGGGTGTGTTGGAGTACGAATGGATTATAGAATGTAAAGAGAGAGCATAAGACTTGAATGCTGGGTAAAATCCTGGGTAAGCTGGGGAAAACTGCTTCTCTTCTCATTTAAATGCCTATAAAGTCTATTCACTAAGAAGCTATGCATAAAGGCAGGGAAATAAATGGAGGAAGTCTAAGATTTCCTCACTCATTTGAGTCCATGGCCAGTCGAGATTGAAGATAGGGCTGCCCAGGGTAGAAATCTCCATAAACCTAATCACTATTTCTGCCACCTATCCCTGAAAACTGGCCTAGGAAAATTTTACAGGTTACTTCAATGGAAATCTATCATATGGCTGAGAATAAAAACAAATAGACCAGAAATTAGACTTTGTTAAACTAAAAACATGTTGGTTACTATATTTTCATTTTTCTGCCTCCATATCTATTATAAAATCGCCACGTAGCATACAAACTTAAACCTTGAAGAAAATGGAGTAAGGCTAAATCCACTATAAAGGCTCTAGTCTAGAGAATATGGTGGCAGTGAAGTCAGCCTGAAAAAGCCATACTCCTCATCTTCCCAGAGGACAGCGGCAACAAAGTGAAAACCAGGGTAGAGGCAGTTTCATAATGTTATCTGCCCATTATCCAGGCTTTTCAATATCCCAATTTTCTTTTCTCTCTTCACACCTCTTGGCCTTCTGCTGATAGTAGCATAGCCATTATTTCAAAACTATGCCAAATGAAGTGTTTGTTAAAATGCTAAATGCTAAAATGTCAACCACAAATTTGTTCTTATTTACATTAGGTTGTCCTTGAATTTGCAAATGTCTCATTATGTTTCAAGCACTTCAGAAAGCTTAATAGACCATGAATAGGTTTTACCACATTTTAATTGTGAAAATCTGTATATAATTTAAAGGAAACAGATCCATGTGTTTCTGACTAACCTGCCGTTAAGCTTATTTTGTAAGCTCAATTTCATGTCTTAAAAACTATTTAAAAGCCTCTTTAAATTTTCAAGGCTTTGCCAGGAGCAAGGTATCACAAACACACACACGCCATTAGAAATGCACTGGACATTGACAGCCCAGTTTAAAGCTGTGAGTAGATATCAGATAATACTGCTAGAGAAACTAAATGCCTCCATCTTTTGCAAATGGCTTAATGCTCTCTGTTTGCCTACATGGATGAGCATGCTGTACAATTAAAATGTTAGAATGAAATGCTTATTCTTTTAACAGCTCCTCTCCCTTGTTTCCAAAGCTAAGCTACAATATTCTAGGAGAAACTCTGCGCCCTTGCCCTAGCCTCATTCTCATGTGCCCTCAGCAGATGTCTACAGCAATTGAGAGCAGCATGTGATTTTTCCATATAGTAATAATACATTCCCAAAGACCAAACCAAAAGTCATGCTGCATCTGCTCTGTTCACACATGCACATCGTGTTCTCTCTTGGAACTCTACCCACTTACAGCTTGCTTCAGGCTTGGAAGCCTCCTGGCGTGGGAGCTTTGCTCCATGTCTGGCATGTCCGCTGTTTCACACAACACTTTGTAAACCGAGTTGAAAATCGGAACCTTTGAAATACATTTCTTAGTAAATTTTATTCTAAGCCCCCAATGTTATTTTATAGTAGTTGGGTAGGGTATTACTTTTCATAACCTTAAAAAAAGCCAAATGAGGCTCTTTATTAGACTTTATATTTAAACATAACCCTGTGAAAATTGCATAGAGCACTTACAGCTTGAAGGTCACTATTGACTGACTTTGTGTCTTTGTTTAGCCAGCATGATACTGCTAAGCATAACCGTTTACTGCATTGGAATGTGGTGCTGGTAATTTGTGAAAACCATTTGGCTTTAAATCTTCAGAATGATTTGAGGCAAAAGGGGAATCATTGGCCAATTTGTTTATTAAGTTCAGGTTTGTTCTTTGAGCAACAGAATGATTGTAAAACAGAACGAAAGACTTAGTGGACTTGGTGATAGAAAGTTCTCAATTCTACTATCAACAACGCCAATGACAGGAATAATACAGAAATAATGGCTAATGCCAACGCACTTATGTGGTGGGCCTAGTCAGAAAGGGAGACAAATAGAAATAAAGGATTGTCTTGAAGATGTGGGAAACTGTTGAAACAGACAACACAGAAAAAACACTGGATTAACAGTCAAAAGATCCAGGTTCTAGTCTTGAGTTGCTTACTTTGTAGCTAATGCTCTCAAGGTAGTTATATACTTCTCAGCTTCAGTGACTTGAAACTGCACTGGACTTGGAGACAAATCTGGGTTTGAGTCCTGGGTCTGCCAATTACTGTGTGTGATTTAAAGCAAACCACTCACACCCAAAGCCTCCGTTTCCTCCTCTTCAAAATGGGGTTAATGCATAGATGACTGGAATATTTAAAGAGCTAAATGAGATACTTATGTAAAACTGAAAAGATTTAAACCCATCCCTCATTGGAAAGGATTGAGGTCAATGGATATGTTTATTGCATTTGAATAATAACATATAGCCCAAACAAATCATGTTCTTGTCTTTTGGCTATTTGTAAGATGATTTTTGAGTACCCATGTAATTCCCCTGGAAAAACATTTTTACTTCCTGTGCAATAGCTGGACGCCTCATCTCTATTTTAATCATCTTACCAGGTTCCCAGAATAATATAACCAGGTAACTGAACTACTTTGTCTTAACTCCTTGGTGTCCAGAGGTGAATAAATCACTTTCAGTTGTTAAATTATTCATTGGGGCTTCATGGAACATTGGGATTTTAAAACAGCAGCCTTTGTATATATATATATTTAAATTTTTGATCATAATAGCAGTACATATTAAGCAATTTGGTCTTAATCCATGATTTCAAAAATCATATACACAATGATTCATAAGCTTTTTTTTACAGAGAAATGTAGGCTTGTAAAACAGACATTTCAGTTTGAAGGAATGCAGTTTCATGGCAATCCAATTTTTAAAATGATGAATTAAAAATACTTCTGTTTCCAAATCTGGCCTAACCTCCATCCAGTTTCCAGAAGGGACCTGCCATGGTTATGGAATGTGCTCGTCAGATAGGGACTGGTCTTGGGACTTCCAATCCCTGACCCGTTTTCTTTTCATGCCACCAGGTTCCCCTCATATGTGACACTTAAAAAAAAAAAATCTTCTGTTTCCTATGGAACTCTGGGTGCTTGTAGTTAGAGGACTCTGGATCACATATTGGTAGTTTTATTATTTTCATGATTGTAATATATATATGTAAGTCCTTTATTCTTAAATTAGCTTTTTTTTAAAAATAAAATTAACATTGCACATGCATTTTTAGTTAAGCAATAAACAACTGTCACCTGTCATTCATTAATATTAATTATAAATGGTCAGTAGCTCATGGGATCCAAGTCCAGCAGCTGAGATTTTTCTAAATTTGACCTCCTTGGAGTTTATATAAAAAGTGTTCAGAGTAGTTCCTCTGAGTTCCTAGCCAGTTTAAGGCTGGTTTGCAACCTAGTGTTTTAGATTATGCCTTTAGCCACCAGAAAGGGAGGGATAAGTGACAGAAATCCTGAAAAATAAAAACTACATGTCAGGGGATTAGAAACGTGTTCAAAATTGCATAGTGCCATAGGTTAAACATTACTACAAATTCAAGGTTATGTGTACAGCCTATGCATCAGGAATGCTACAAAATGTCATCTCTGTTTTCCTCCTTCAGATGACAAGTGTGGAAGGCACATTTCCATAAATGAGTATAAGTAAACACAAACTTGAGCGGAAAACCAAGGAACAAATAACTGCCAAGCCCAGCATGTTAGTGTATATCCTGAGAGAGCTACTGTTCACAGGTATTTATTTCTTCCCACCCTGCAACATGCTACAGCGGCAGCATATGTCCTGTGTATCCGAGGACATCTGACATAGCCTCTGCACAACGCCCTTCTGAGGCTCAAGCAACTTTCCCAAGGAAAAAGTACTGTTCTTTTCATCAGCAACGGGCTCATAGCAATATCAAGTTCAGATTTTTACCAAAAATATAACCAGAAAACATAAAAGAGACCTTGGAAGCCACCTTGTTCAATGGTTTTCATATACAGCAGTCACCACAGGGCTATTGGTTGGTTAGTCCCGCAATACAAAAATGTCTCTTTTTACTAATTCTATAGATTGGCCTCTGGCAAAAGGTTCTGTTACTAAAACCAGCTTTAAAACCACCTTTCTAATCCAATCATCTCATTTTACAAGTAGCCGCAGATAACTAACTGATCTTTTACCAGAAGCAAAGCAAGTCTCCGTAAAATGCCCATTAAAAGGTTTCTCTTCCCCCTATAAAGTAGCTCCTGCCTGCCTCTTTATTATTTGGTCCTAGCTTTCTTTTTCTTTGGTAGCTCTTCCCAGACCACCTTTCCAGGGAGAACTCTCTTAGTCTAATGCTGAAATCTGCTAACCAGAATGCCTGGCCACAAGCCACCCCAGGCTGTGAGAATGAAGGGCTCCAAGCCCCATGACGTTGAAGGGAAACTGCTTTCCATTGCAGCAGCTGGTGGTAGTCAAGAAGGTAAGTTAGTACAGTGATACATTAGTAAATATCAGGATAGCTCCACAAATTGGATTAAGAGCATCAACACAATGTTAATGGAAAGCAGCAAAACAATATTACAGAAAACATTGAGTTTGGCAAGCAGCATGATAGCATGATAGAAACAGCAATGTATTAGGATTCTCATTCCTCTCCTGTCATTAATCAGCCTTATGATGCAATCACTTGGGCAAAGTTGCTTAATCTTTTTGGTTTTGGTGTTATTTATTGCCAAAAAAAAAAAAAAATGATGAACTATGCATCTCCAACGTCGCTTTGGACTCTCTCATTCTGATGTTTCATCAGTTGCCATTAGTGTACAAGAGGAGGACATCTTCTGGAATAAGAGTTCCAGAAACATACTTCCTCATTATTAAGGCAGTAGAAGCAGATGTGAGTTTATGAGGGATATAGGGCAAGATAGCTTGTCTGGATGGATCATCACTTGCACACACGAGTGTTTCTAGCACTATGTCTAGGACAGTCGCCACTGAACCAGTGTTAACTGAACACACCCACATATATGATCACAGTATCTGACAAGTGTTTTTAAATCAGCAACCCAGAAGGAAACATTTTGATTACTTCAAAGACAGCCAAAACCCACTATAAACATAGTGTGATGACAAATAATAGAGTGAGAAAAATATTTGCCATACACGTGAAAAAAGTTATTATCCCTATTATGCAATGAACTCCTACAAATGACTCAGAAGAGAAATATTACTCAATAGAAAAATGCACAAAATATATAAATAGGAATCTTATGGAAATCCAAACAGCCAGGGATTATTAATAATCAGGAAATATCAATAATAAAATAATAGGATACCATTTGTTAGTCCATCAGGTTGGCAAAATTTAAACAGAATGATAATGTCTAGTGCTGGCAAGAATATAAGGAAACAGGCATTTCTGATATACTGCAAGTGTGAACTATTAAAACAGTTTTGGAAAGTAACCTGGCAGAATGTATTAATATTTAAAAGGGACACATCTTTTGATTTATCCATCCAGTGACTGGGACTCCATTTTATATCAGATCTCACAATTACTGAGTGCTTATTATGTGCTGGGCCCAATGGGCTCCGTCCATCCTCATGGTCTCATCACTACAACTCCAGGAGGTAGTTCCTGTTATTATCCCCATTTTACAAATGAGGAAATTGGTATTTACAAAGACTAAGTAATTCACTTAAGTCATAGAGCTTGTAAAAGGCACAACTGAGATTTGAAAATGGGTAACGTGGTTCCGGAGCCTGCGTTCTCAATACGAGGATGTATCACCTCTTTCAGGTATTGGACTTGACATAATGCAAAAGTAAAAGGAATACCTTATTTAAAAATGTACATGTTCCCATGATGTATGTGACCCCTGTATGATGTTATCCGTGTTTATTTTGTAAGTTCACAACAACAACTTATTGTTTATGTATGTTCATGTATGAATGATATACTTCAATAAAAATAGATTTAAAAAAATGTATGTTTCCCCCCTCCCCGAGATAGCTCCCTTGTCTCTTTGCTTGTTGTTTATCTTTTTGCTTGTTGTTTGCCCTTGTTGTCTGCTTGTTGTTTTTTTTTGGTTGTTTGTTTGTTTTGTTTTGTTTTGCTCGTTGGCTGCTTGTTTTTTCTTTAGGAGACACCAGGAACCGAACCTGGGACCTCCTATGTGGGAGGTGGGCGCTCAACTGCTTGAGACACATCTGCTCCCAAAATGTACACATTTTGCATCGAGAAATAAAATGTAACTGAAGAGCTCAGAAACTCTTTTCTATATCTGCTCCTTTGCAAAAATGGGAAAAGCAGGCTTTTCCAGCAGAAATAACAAATAAACAAAACAACTCTTTACAAGGCAGATTTCTCAATTTCAGCAGCCTGGGCTCACAGAGGCTAGAGTTATGACCTGGGAGTGTATACACAGGATAAACACAAGAGTTTGGGAATTAGGTTTGAGTTAATTTTGAAGTTTCAGTGTCCTGATACATAATTAAGCAAGAGGTCAGTAACCACACTGGCGCATTTTACACAGAACAGAGAAATGGACATGGAAATGTCTTTACTTAAGCCTGCACAATTAATTCCAGAAATCATTCATATGAGGAGTGGATCCTTTTTTTTAATTCATTTCAAAGCCAGCTTACTCAAGTAAAAATGATTCTAGCCAATCCAGAGAAACCAGAAAAACAATTAAATTACAGTATTATTACCATTATGCTGGACATATCTATCCATCTAAACTAGATGGAGAAAATTTTGGTTACTCATTCACTTAAATGTTTTTTGTTTTTTTTTCATAAACAATATTAGACAGGAATTATCTTGTGGAAGAGCATATTCTTTAAGACTTGGTAAATTTTGAACTTTTTTTGGGGGGGAGGTCATTTATAGCTGTTGCTTTTGTTAGTCTAACACCCTTATTTCTGAGTAGAACTTCCCTCAGAATGGCCCATTTGTCCCTTGGCTTCAAGATGACTCAGGCAGCCCAATCACAGTATGCAATTCCTCTGCAATGGTAATTGGTTCAAGGGGTGGACACGTGACCCAAGCAGGACAAATTTGAAACGTTTCATGAGATTGAATGATTTGACACTGAAAGAGAGAAAGCCTATCCTTTAGGATTGAGCACAATGAGGAGGTAGACTTGGAGCTGCCCAGAGCCGTCCCTCCTCCATGTGGGAGAGACTCTCTGCAGCAAGGGAGAACAAAACCAGTAAAGAAAAAGAAATGGAGGCATGATGAGTTGAAATGGAGAGAAAGAGAGAGAAGAGAAGGAGATGGACCCAATGGTATTGTTTGAGCTCTTGAAGCTAGCTTTGTCTAAAGCCAATAGTTTTCTTTTTGCTTAAAGTAATTTGAGTTTGCCATTTTCAACTGAAATGTCATGATGAATACATAGGGGATAACAGTGAGCTTGTTGAAAAGGGATTATCATTGGGAGATAAATACTAATATAGTGTTTTTCTATTAAAGCAATAATTATAGAAAAGCATTTCCAATTTAGGGTATGATAAAGGAGATGTTTTACACAAGAACGGACCGACTTGAAAAGTAAATGAAAAGAGAAGTACATATCAAAAAGGGCAGAAACAGCGGATTAAGAGGTTTTGAAGAATTTTCCATTTACACTCATTCGTGCATGTTAATAATAATAGTCTACTGTTGCCAGACACTTGTCCTAGGAACTTTATGTTTGGATTTGTCTATCTTATAAAACATACCTCATTCTATTTAGGATCTGGTTTGATAGCAATGTACAAAGATTAAGCCATTTCAGTGGTGCATTCATGATGCCAAAAACGATATGGTTTTAATGTAAACAAGCTTTAGAATGTTTCTGTTTTATTGATGTCACAGAACTTAATTGTACCCTGATTGTATGTGACTTGATCACATCTCTTGGGAGGCCTAAAGACAAGGTATCTAGTCCTGTCAGACTATAGCCAATCTACAAAGCGAGTCTGTAACTCTTCAATGAAGAAGTTGCTGGAGTAGATAAAAAGACAACCAGATAGTGATCTATGGAAAGAATAATCCTTTTGTGCATTCAAATGTGGGACGTCTCTTGTGCCAAAGAGGGTTCAGCAACACCAGCAGTTTGAAGGAGTGACTGTATTAGGGAGGTGGGGAGGAGGACAGAGGCATGAAAGGAGGAAGTGTCTTTCTGCTGGAGAAATGTTTACTTTGTAATTAGCGAAGGACAAGAAGGCCCTTTTGGAAACTATATTTGGGGGTCCAGAATTTAAATTTA
Source organism: Cabassous unicinctus (assembly GCA_029593785.1). Lineage (NCBI taxonomy): Eukaryota > Metazoa > Chordata > Mammalia > Cingulata > Chlamyphoridae > Cabassous > Cabassous unicinctus. The sequence continues at coordinate 34,849 of JAQZBX010001167.1, read as the reverse complement.
TGCTGATGCACTCAGAGTTTCTCTCTAGGGAACCCTCTTAATTGGCAGGATCTCGGTTGGCTAGAACAGGCAACAAATGAAGCCAAGGTCATAGGGTCATTTCTCCAAGGGGCCTGTTAACTCAGCTCTGTTCCATAGCCACAAGCTGTTCCTTTAACCCTATTTAGCCATCTTACAAACACATACTAGCACGTCAAAGTGGTGGTCAAAGAAGAAATGCCTAACTTTATCAGCCTGACTCCAACAAAAAGTAGGCAGAGTTATTTTATCTTTGTTGGTGTAAATAAATATTTTTGTAAATGTGCTAGACTCTAAGGAAGACCCCAGTTACTGATGGAGCCAATCACAAAGATGAAAACTGTCAACACAGGTATAAGTGAGCTGATCATCGATGGCCAGTTACCTGGTAGACCCACGTAAACCATGATGCCAGCATCTAGAAGATAAGAGCCATGATAGCAGGGATTTTTGACTCGTGTTCACTGCTGTATCTCCAGCACCTTAGAGTACCCAGTGCATCGAGGGTGCTTAATAAGTATTTGTTGAGTGTATGAGTGTATCTTGGCCTGGCCCCTTATTTAGTCTTCCTATCCTGTATTTGATAAATTAGAAAGTACAATAGAAATACTCTCCTACACAGCATCTCCTATATCAACATAATGACTTTCATAAAGGTTGAGACAGCAACTTAGTAAGAGAATGTTGAATGAATGAGCAATCACACTACTCTACTAACAAACAAGAGAAAGACCTCTGCGGTAGGCTGCAAAACTGGTTAAATTCTCCACTTCTCCTAGTATATGCATGATCTTTTGCAAAGTGACTTTATGGCTTCTCTCATCAAGAGGTGACACCTGTTTCTTCAATTATTGAATCCGGGCTGGGCTTGTGATTTGCGTTGGCTAATAAAGTCATGAAAGTGAAACTGGGCCAGTTAAGAGCCTAGCCTTAAAGAGGTGCTGATTCTTCTCTCCTCTTGGAGCCCTGTAGTGCCCCTCGCCACCTTTATAGGGATAGAAACACGACACAGTGTCCTCAGTCCTCAGCAAGCCAGCAACATGAGGGAGCCCAACCAAGAGCTGTCCAGTGGATCTGGAAATTGCCCACTTAGAGATTGTTAAGGTAAATGGTTGTTGTTTTAAGCCTCTAAGATTTGGGGTTATTTGTTATGCAGCAAAAGCTAACTGAAACAACCTCACTCTCATGCATGAGATCTAAGCAGTGGCAAAATCATTGTTTGCTTAGGGGTTGAAGAATGCTTTGTGTGCTAGAGCTACCAATCTATTCAATAACCTGACCACTGTGTTTTATGTTACACACATCTGGATCAAAAAACGTTAAGTATTGATATACATCACACAAAAGAAATCTCATAAAATAGAGGCATCCGCAAGGATCATTCACTATAGAGGTTGCTTTAGAATAGGAATACTGAGGTACACACTAACACAGCAGAAAAGCCTAAAAATGATTTTTCTTCCATCATTGAAAGGAAGGGAATGCACAGATAATACTAACACTTAAGCATTTCCTTCTATATACCTTTAACCACCATGAATGATGTCCAGAATATCTTAGGGAACTACAAAAATGGAATGATATGCATTTGGTCTTAATTTTACAGAGATAAGCACTGCTGACTGAGTTATAAAAAAAATCATACGGTACTCAGGATGGCAGGCATGAAAGAAAAAGGCTTCTTATTTTCTATAGAGCATTTTCTTTAATCTTGAGAAGTTTAAGAACATGCAATAGGATTGTACAACATGTTAGAGGCAAGAAGCCTAATAACTGCTATTCCTTTGGCATCATTACATAGGGGACTCAACCGTACATACTAAGGATCTTGGTTTGGCTTTCAATCCACAAGCCTGGGCAAGAGAATCCTTGCAAAGACGCTGTCATTGTAATGTCAACTTCAGAGGAAACAATGAGAGTTTGAGGCCTATCTCTGAGGCTGCAACATTTCTTAACTATATGGATAATAGATCCTGACACCTGCTCATTGAGTTTGCAAGCTGATTTGATGCTGTATGGATTAAATTGGAGTTGGTGGGAAAGAAACAAAAAGGAGTTAAGAGTTGGGGACTATTACAATCAAATCAAAGACAGCAGCTATAATTTTGAGCTAATAAATTCATCTATTTGCATTTAGATGAATTATAATGGGAATTTTGGCTAAATGTCTTGTTTTGAAAATGAATGAACATGTAATATAAATCCTTCCTGTAGAAAAAAAATCAACTGTCCATTACTGGAGTGGTTATTATAAAGATTTTAAGAATTAAGCTAAAAGACAGAGGAGCAAACCTAGGAACAGAGCAGACTCATTGCCATTTCTTACTTGTTTGATTTTTATTTTATTTTATTTATTTATTTTTTAAAGAGGTACTGGGGATTGACCCGGGACCTCATACATGGGAAGCAGGCACTCAAACCACTGGGCCATATCCGCTTCCCTGTTGGATTTTTAAAAACTGGTCTTGCTGTAATATTAAATATACTACTCATGATAGATAGAATGCATATTGATAATGCTGGCATTTGAGGCCATGATTAATTTTCTTTTCTGTAAAACCTAATAGATTTTCATTATATTTAATTTTGGGAAGACACATGAGGTGCAATAATAAGTCCCATACTTGTTTCTTTCCTGGAAATGTCCCTAGATATTTTATTTATTTCTATTTTATGGATTTCTTTTCTCTTTCTCTGCTAAATTGGATGCTGTTCTTCTTCACATCAAGAAATTAGACCCCCACCTCAATTTCTTCCATGACTCTGCTCTTCTCTCTCCTTTCTATCCCAAGACCATGCCCTACCTGGAATAATTCATATCTTCTTCAAACAATTAGTCAAAGAATGAACTTTCCTTCTTTCCTTGTAAAGTGCATCAAAACCCAACATCTGTAGGAATTCTCTTCTGTTACTTAGAAGAATGGACAAGTGAATGAGAACCATGGTTGGTAACTCTCTTTCTCCACAAACAAAGTACCCTTTTGCATCATAAGCAGGCACACATATATCTCCGTGTGCTGTTCCACTTCCCTTATTTGAGCTGGTTATATCCAGGATATAAAAAAAGTCAATAACTACACATTGACAGCCACTGGAGTGAATTTTCTTCTCAATTACATCTATTGCAATACATGGTCTTCATGCGTAAGTGCTACTGGTCTATATGTCTTTATAATCTCTTAAAATATGTTATACAGCATTGACATTTCAAATATGCAATTCAATTAAGATAGGCTCAAACTAGAAACAGTTGTAATGGTATTAAGCTTTTATTAAAGCTAGTAACTGATGAGGAAGTAGGGTTGATTGGACGATAGCATGTCAGGTAAAGGGAAATAACCAAAAATGGTGCACACAAATAGTACACCAGATAAAAATTTAGATTTGAAGCTACAGCTATTACATTTATCTCCTCAGATTCATTTTCTATGAGTATTCTAAGCATGAGCAGAATGGCAGTGAAGAAAAATGGGTGTGTTTGTATAAGATTTTACAACCTACTTTTCCAACACATAAAAAGCATCTCACAACAAGAATAACCCATTCTGTTACTGAAAACTACTTTCTTCTACTCTGCTTCTTCTTAGTGTACACTTTGGTAAGTCTTTTCTGGATCTTATCATTCTCCCTGGAGATCTTGCCTTTGGCAATTACAACACAACAGAAAATATCCTGAACACATGGTCTTTACCTATTCCAAAAACGAGCTATCTGTCTATTGTTAACCTCTTGGGCAGAGATCATAGATGCAAGTTTAAATGCAAGATTTTCAGGCCAAATTTTACAAAAACCTCACCTTTTGCTCACTTACTCTAGAAATACTAAAAGTATGAATGTATAAGAATCCTCTTATTTTATGACTTCATAAACATTTAGGAACAACTCAAATAATAGCTATTCTAGTGGTAAGAGAAATTTTATCTATGTCACCTTATTGTGTTTATATTGAAAACTGATTAAGGGTTTCCAAGGTACACGATACTTAAAATAAGAAATACTAACGCAATGAGAAAAATATAAAGAGAAATTAATTCTCTATGTCATTTGATCTGGAAAATATGCTTCTTTCTATGTATATTTGTGGTTCTTACCATTAAGATTATAAGTTCTTTCAAGGCAACGGCTAAATTTTTGAGATGTTTAAAAAACATATATCAGAACCCAAATGAGAGGACTCTGGGTAATGATATAGTTGTGATGTGATGTTTGGTACAGTGGGATGTCCATAGGTAATCATTACTTTTCTATTTAGTTTATTCATATTCACATGGGATATTTGATACGTTAATATTAAAAGAAGCTAAGAAAGCTGTTACATTAGTAAAGGAAGGAGTGAAGAGAGAAGTAGTTTCCTTTCTACCTTAAGTTTCTAGGTTACTTATGAAAAATATTTGGCATACATATAGAAAGATGAATGAAGATTAAATAAAAGTGGAAATAAATTTAATTAGGAATGTGATCCACATTTCCTACTTGGTATTCTATGAATTATCAAATTTGTAAAAGAATATACACCTAAGATTTTCTAGTTGTATGAAGTCCTCTTCATAAAAGTAAAATGTCACTGCACCCTACTCAGAGAGGGGGGAAAAGACCAGAAAGAAACTATTAAGCAAAGTCTTGCGTCATAGGCTACTATTTTAAACTTGTGGCATTGGTTATCTCATTAGTTGCTAATTTTAAGAATTGACATTTTCAGTGTTAATGTTTAAGTCAAAAGCTAGCAAAATATATTAGAAGGCCACAATCTCAAATGAAAGAAATAAAAACATAATTAGATTCATCTTTTAATTTTTATATTGGATAAGCTTTCCTTTATTTATCTTTTAAAAGCAAAGAGTACCAAATATTGATTAACAATGTAGAATATCTGTGGAAAGGATGAAATGAAATAAGTGATTAAATTTCAAGAAAATGTAGTAAACATAAATAAATGTATGACTTTGGGGACATACCAACAAGTAAATGATGAAATATTTGATTTCCAAATCCAACTTTTAAAATCTAAGATGTTTCAAATTAATTGGTAACAAATGCCAGAAAGACCTTTCTCACTAGCCAACTTTTATTCCTTAAACTAAATTTTAACCAAAACCTCTCACAAATTTGCAAAAAAGTGAGGTTTCCTTTAATGTAACCCAAGCATTTAAGAATTTTATCACATTAGCTAATTGATTACTACTGGCCACAACAGGCTTTATACATTCGGATGACGGCCAATTCTTTGGTATAGGGAAAACACTTTGCTAAGTCTAGATGACCCGAATTCTTTCTTGTATGAGCAGCACCCTCCACTGTGCTCCCACTGAACTTCGTTCACACACCTATAATCTCACTTACTATGTGATATTGTGATTATCTGCTCAGGCTTCACTGGACTCTGAGTGGAGTCCTTCAAGGTGGAAATAATATTATATTCAGTTGTGAATCCCCAGGGCTTAGCACTGTGTGTGGCATAAATTAGGAGCTCAATAAAACTATGTTGAATGAATGAATAAATGAAATAAGCCCATGAAGTTCAACTTCAAAAGCAGCCAAATATCTTTAAGCAGCAGTTAATTGAGATCATTTATAAACTCACTGGATAACTACCAATAGTTATGTAAGGCTACACAGTATATTTGTAGTAAGTGGTGTTGATGATATTAAGGAGAAAAATGTAAAGATGATATTTTATTTTATTTTTTTAAGATGATAAAGATGCTGTTTAATACTGATCCAATAGACTCTGTAATTTGATATGCGAAGTTAATGTAATATGTGAAAAATCTGGGACTAGAATGTCATCAATGGTTGTACTATATTCACAAAATATGGCCTTGGACATTTATTTCAAATGTAAAGTCAGTATGAAAAATACTTATTCATTGAAGTATTTTTAAAATCCTGTATAACCTATATCCTCTGCTTTGCCATGAAAGTTCACAACCTAATTGACCTACTTTGGTTTTAGGCAATGAGTTAATGGCTGGTGTCTCTTCACCATGGTCTTGTCTTAATGGCATTGGACCTTGTGTTTATGAGGCTTCCCCAAAGTTTTCTAGGACCTAGGAAGGTCAATGACATGAAAGATAGTGGGCCAAAGCCTAGAATTCATCAGAATTCAATTAGCACTCTTCTATAGTAGTTTAAAGTTCTGAGATCTGGCTCCATTTCTTAAATTGACCACATATATTCTGTAATTTACAGCTGACATTGTTTGGTGCACATTCCAGGTGTTAGACACACATGATAATGCTAAATGTTTCCTAAGATAGAAAGAGAATTTTGCATCAAAATACAAGGCTTCAATTTTGTTAGTACGATTGTACCTCGTTCTCCCTTTTGACACTTCTTTCTTTGCACTGTACACTTCCTTGTCTCACTGGTGGGTGGACACAGGTTGCCCTTTGCTGAAGGATGCTGAGTTATTTCTCGGACTCTTGTCTCAGTCCCTCTTTTGAAGCCACAGGTTTTTCCTTTCTTGGTGCATGGACTCCAAGGACTCCACTCACTGGCCTCACAGTGCACTGAAACAGAACAGAAACAGCTTGAGCTGGCTTCCAACCACTTTCACCGTGGTGAAATAAGTTTTCCTCCATCAGTACTTGCCCAAATTCCGAGTAGAAGTCCTATGGATCAAATTTGGGCAAGATAAAACAAAGAGAAGGGGCAAGGAAGGAATTGAATGCTTTCAATTTTTCAGTACTCACATTATTATGTAAATTCATTCTTGTGTGGTGTTTTTTATTCTAGATTGGATTAACCCAGTCATTAATTTAATTACTCACAATTGACCAATGTTTTAGAATTTCTAGAGCACTGCTGCAATTATCGATTGAGACTGACAAGAACCTGGCTGGAAGACAGAATAGTTGTTACTCACACTTTAAGGTGTATCGGAATTATGTGGATAGCTTGCTAAAGCACAGAACACTGGGCCCCAGGCATACAGTTTCCGATTCAATGGTCTGGGATGGGGCCTAGGATTTTTAACCATCCAGATGATGCTGATTTGCAGGTTCTGGGAATACATTTTGAGAACCTCTGTGTTAGAGAATGATTGAGCAAAAAAATGAATCCAGGGCTTTGGCCTACAGCTCACTGCCTTTTCTACTTCCTGTGCTGTTGGATACTTAGACATTGTCATTTTTTACTGGGTATGGCTCGGGCATATCAGCATCTATTTTAAGGTAATTCTGGATTGATTTCAGCTAATAAATTGCTTCTAGAATTAACTTGACTGAGTTATTTTCCAAACTGAACTGATGTACTTTTCCTGAAGCTTCCTTTGGAGATTTGTTTCCTTTTGCTGTATATATCTGTCTCTTGTCAACAACAGCTTTTCCAGGTCTAGCGAAAAGAAATATCTGTAAGGCACTATTCTTATATATATGTCCATAAAACTTCTTAACTTAAACCATCTAAAATAGCTTGCAAAAGTAACTCTTTCAGATGATATAAGACTCTCAACCAACCAAAAGTTGCCTTCTGATGTAGTGAAACTTCTCTCACAGCAGAATGCTGCCACTTATAACAAACTCAAGAAAAATACCCTGAAAGCTTTAGAAATTTAAATCCAAGTTACCATACATCTTCCACATGCTTTTAAAGTCACTTTTAGGTATCTGAAGGCAACTCTGAGTTAAATGGACATGACAGGTGTGGTGCCTATAAGCCAGACCCCAGATGATGGGTCACACCCAGCAGGGAACAGCCAGGAGCCCGTCCAGAGCAACTTTGCTAGTGGGGTTACCAATGCAGCCTAGGTTATTTGTACCTGTTACATGGCCTTCACACTACTAACCTCCGCTCTAAAGACATAAACTTCCTAAATATAAATGTGTTGGGAAACAATCTTGATCTCCAGAGTAGAATAAATTATGAGTAAGCTTTAAAGTTTAAGCCAACAGTACCAGGGCAAGCTAAAGGCACTCTTTGATAGGAAAGAATGAATATGCAGAAGATAATAGCCTTTAAAGCTTAAATGCTGCACCTTCAACAACTAAGAAAATCTGAACATGTATCCCTTTTCTCGGGTAGAGAATTACCACAGATTTTCTGCAACTCCTCCTGGCATTCTGTCCTTGAATATTCCACAGAAGTGGTTCCTATTTTTTCCCTGTTTGGCACACATTACCTCTAATCTTCAGCCCTCCAGATCCACAAAGAGATGAATTCGAAGTCCTTCCTCATGTACCTTTCCCCCTATTTCTAAGTTGTTTTTCTGTGTTTTTATTGACTAAAGTACTTAACCATCATAAGATGTGCTGTTTCAGGACTGTTGTTTTCCAGATGCTTCTGAAATTATCTCTAAAATATAATCTATTTCATTTTACCTCAGATCTTTGTTTAGAAATGAAAGTTCCATGATAGGCTGAAATGGTTAAGTCATCACTGCAGTATTGTTACTCCAGCATTTTAGATTCAAAGGGATCTGTGCTGTGGGGACCCCAGGGGAATCCTGGGGACTATCTTGTACTGAATCAGGAGGGCATTTGTGTGCATGTGCCAACATCAGCCAGCATCAAAGGTTCTTGTAGTTCTTGCCTAGGGGATTTTGAGATTCAGTATGCTGTTTTCCCATTTGGGTTAGCATCTGCTCCCCAAGTGTTCATCAAACTCTGTAGCTCTAGTAGCTGTACAACATTTAAAGAGGGAAAATATAGCCTGACAATGATCCCTTATTTAGACAAACAACTTGTCTGAAGGACCTGTCCTCCAGGAAACTCAGCCTGCAATTAATCAGATCCTGAAACTCATTCTGTCCGTTTGAGTAAGTCCCTGATCTTCTCATTCTTGTTTCTGAATACCTGTGCAACCAGACATTTCTGCAAAGCAGTGTGAGAGAAAAAAGTGAGATTTTAACTATGTCAGTTCCAGTTCTCTAAATCTTTGAACCATTTATTGAGCATTAATGGTTATATCAAGAGAATATGTTTTTTTTCCCCTTGGAGAAAATTGTGGTCACTAATTGAGATTAGACATAGGTTATGTGAAACTTTTGCCCTTAGGGGGAGATTTAGTTTAAGAGCAAATACATGCACACACACTTACATATATACATGCATACATACATACATATATATGCATATATATATGGAAGTAAATGATCTAATATAAGCAAAACCTCATGAAATAATGAATCCAAATACATCTATAATGATCAGAATAGTTGAAACAATTTTCAACAGTCCCATAGGAATAATGGACCATCTATTGGATATTAAAATGCACTATGGTACAGCTGGTTAAGGTAATGGGAACACCATCACACTGGCATCTTTGTAGAGAAAGCTTCTTAGAGGGCCCTCGGGTTCTTGTGAAATAAGACTTTGAGAAGCACCTCCATTGAGAATGACATTATTATCTGAGGTGTTTCTAGTCCATTCTAAATCTCAGAGTTCCTTCTCACCAATACTGATGCATTCCATGGTATGGTTGTTGGCTTCCAACCCTTCTGGACAGTTGTCAAGGCACTTTCCAAGGTGTAAGTAAAATCCACTTTTACACTTTGTACAGAAATTTTTGTTGAAACAGGTATCACAGTCAGCTTTGCATTCTGAAAGAGAATTTTAAAAAGGAAACCATGATTTTACTATCTTCACTTAACTCTTCTTGGTCCAGTTCTTCAGGCTTCCAACACAGAGGTACATGTACGTCCTATGTCAAACACTTGGGGATCAAAATTACTTTGCCAAGCTGAATTAGCAATTCTTTCACAGTTGTTCAGTTGGTACATATCAGTTAATGATGCCCAAAACATTAGACTGCTTACCTTACGGATTTTTTGGCAATAAGTCTACTAACAAGAATATAAGACAAAGTATTTATTTATATTAAATGACAGTGAAAAGGTTTTATCAGAATTTTAACAAAATGTATTGGGACATTGACATTGTGTTGTTCTTGAGGTTTATTCATTCATTCAACAAATATTTGACTGCCTGCTAAATGCCAGGTACTAGTCTAGGCATTGGGTTGACAGAAGTGTACAAGAGAATAATGTCCAGATTTCACAAAGTTTACATTCTAGGAGGGGAAACAAATAAACAATAACAAGTGTCGACCCTTATATGGTGCTCAGTATAATCCAGGCACTGATACAATGGTTTTACATAATCCAGTGAAGGAGTCTCTATTATGACTTCCATTTTACAGATAGGGAAACTGAGGCAGTCTGGTTACAGAGCGATGAGCACTCTGAGCAGGATCTGGGTAAGGGGCTTGGGGGTGGGGGGAAGAGATGGAGAATGACTGATACGGGAAAGAGGTTAATGATTTTGCATAAGATGGTCAAGGAATGACTCTCTGAGGAGGTGACTACAAGCAAACTCTTGAATGACATGAGAAAGTTTAGCCATGCAGAGGTGTGGGGAAATGATGTGTGGAACAGTCACTGCAAAGCTCTCGAGGCAGGAAGATTCTGTAAGGCCAGTGGAAGTGGTGCAAAGTGAGTGAAAGCGAGTGAAAGAGACGAGTTTGGAGGGGTAGGCAAGGCCACACGTGGTATTTGGCCAGAAGAGTGAGGTGCTCTAAATTACAGTTTTGAAAGGCCCCTCTAACTGTAGTGTGGAGAAAAGCCTTTTAGGGGTCCAGATGAGAAGTGATATGAGAGTGCTTAGGCAGATGCTTAGAGCAGGGGGGTAGGTAAGACTGGCTGTCAAACAGCAGAGCTGAATGATTGGATGTGTGGAAAAGAATAGAAGCTTACTCCTGGGGTTTTCACCTGAAAACTTAGAAAATAGTGGTGCCATTTACTGAGAGAGGGGATGGGGAGTGGATTACCCCATCTAAAAATACTTATAGGTAACAGGAAGTCTTTGGTGTTTACGTAACTCAAGAATGCGAAATATAGTTCTTAACCAACAAATCTCATGCAGGAAAATAATTTAAAATTAAATGTTATTGGGAAAATAAAATATTTCCTTTTTACTTTTTTGGCTGAAAATTTATTCTTTTTACTAAATAAACATATTTGGATCTTATCTTCTATGCGGACAAGAACTAAATCAAAACGAGTCACCATTATAGACACCGGATTAATAACATTTAGTTAATATACATTCTATTTCTTGTTTCATGTGCTTAAGTTAAGCTTTGTCTTTTGAGTTGCATTTTGGGCAAATGTGGGCTTATATTGTTTTACCTTTAAAATGCTAAAATGTAGGGTTCATAATGCACCTTTCTAGATATATGTGTAGAAAATAAGAAGATAATGGAATGCTATGTTTATCAACTTAATATATTAAGTAAGAGTTGGAAATACTCAGTATGGAATCTACAAACCCTTACTTTGGAATGTCTTAGATTGTCATATGAGAAATTAAAATAGAAAGTGGAAGTAAAAATATTTTATTTTATTTCATTTAATTGCTTTAAACCTTAAAAAGCAACTAAGACCGATATTTATTTTCTATTTGGAACAATCATATTTCTTTCATATTAATCTTCACTCTCATATTTTAACATTTTTCCCTCCAAAGGTTTGAAATTGAGGCATGAAAATACCAAATGCTTTTATTCTTCAAAATGCTCCACAATCAATTCACCTGAAAAATCATGCCTTGCCCCCCTCCAAAAAAAAGACAAAGTTTTGGTTTTGTGGTAAAATTTTAAGTTTCAATAAAATATGAAAGTTAATGGGGCAGTGTTTTCTTTAAGATGGGAAATTTAGAATTTGCAGAAACTTGGAGATAATCAGTCTCATTATATCTTATATTTACCAGTCATATTTTTAATTGAGCAGCTAATGAAGCACCTTCTTACTCCCAATTCCTATTATAAGTGGTGATATTTAATGTGGCAAGAGAGTTATTATGGAGATGAGAGGCTGAAGATTGTAACATCTATTCTATTAGAGTAAGAGACTCACTAAGAAGTGCCATAGGTTCTCTATCAATAAATAACCTCTGGTCCACATGTTACGAGACCAAGAAGACAAAAATCTTCACTTATTTGAATTGGGGGCTGGCATTAAGTAGAAACAAATGGAAGCATTTATTTATATGGAAAGAAATGTTTCAGTTGCTCTAATTAAATCCTTCTTGAAGCCAGAATAAAAGAAGTATTTCTTCAAGTCTTTAACTGCTTGCATTGTTGTGAGAGTAGTGGGTACTCAGTTGGAACTGACGCTTGCAGTACTTTTCTGTAGGCTCAGTGAGTAATAATCATATTCTCAGCTTTTGCTTTTACATTTTAAAAAACAAAACAAAACAGAAACACTTAGGTGGCAAAATTTTTCCTACACTGAGGGCTAAATCCAAGGGTGGGTTAAGCTAACTATCAGGTAAAGATTATTATTTACTTAACATTGAATATAGCAAATATGTTAGAGGCCATTCCAACCTGGAAAAGTTCCCAAGGATGAGATAAAAACATAATTTTGTGTAGGCACTTACTTGTACATTTATTTATATCTGGATATCGAGTTCCATAATATCCACTTGGACATGAAGACAGACACACTCCAATCTGCTTCATGCCAATTCTTTCCAGAACAAAAAATAGTCTGGGCTTACATGACAAACATCCATTGTAATCTGAACACGTTGCACAGCCTCCTTGGCAGCCTTGACTAACGTTAGGGTGCACTGGGGAGACAAATGTAGAAAGATGAAAGTTAAATCACAGATATAGAAGTTAAATGACATTCTCTGGGCTGAATATGCATTTTTAAATTAGTTTTCAATTTGGTGGCAATATGTGGATGAGGTGAGACTTTGTCCCCTCTCTCGGTAATCTTTTAATACATATATTGTTTTTTATTTCAAAGTTCTTAAGAGTTGAGCTTTTGAAAAGAATAAATTGCCACAAATTATTTGTATATATAGTGAAAATATCCTCATTGAACTAGCGCCCTGGGAGCCTGAAGACTGGGTAATTTTGTCCTCATTTGAACACTGAAATGAATAGACATTAGTTAAGCATTTCATTTATAGGATAGATGATAAGCATATTCTCAAATATCTTCAGCAAGGATGATAACACACACTGGGGGTTAACTCGAGCAAGGACACTAAGTTCTAGGATAATTTTTTTTTCAATTATGGTCTAATGCAAATTGATCCTGAGCAGTGATGCAGCTATTCTGCCTCCATCCAATGCTTAACTGAAATGTTCTTTCTCACATGAGTTTAATATTTTCAATTAAAACTTGAAGTAATTGGGAAACGGATGTAGCTCAAGTGATTGATCTCCTGTCTACCATATAGGAGGTCCAGGGTTCGATTCCCGGGGCCTCCTGGTGAAAGGCAAGCTGGCCCGCACGGTGAGCTGGCCTGAGCAGAAGCTGGTCCACGCGGAGCACTGATCTGCGTGGAGAACTGGCACAGTAAGATGATGCAGTAAAAAAATGAGACACAGAGAAGAGACAATAAGACACACAGCAGATCAGGGAGCTGAGGCGGTGCAAGAGATTGAGCACCTCTCTTCACTCCTGAAGGTCCCAGGATCGGTTCCTAGTGCCGCCTAAAGAGAAGATAAGCAGAGAAGAACACACAGAGAGCAGACAGCGAGCACAAAACAATTGGGGGTGGGGGATAAATAAATCTTAAAAAAAAAAATACTTGTAATTGTGAAAATGTGATATTTATCTTACCAGTATTTCCATGTAGACCATATGTGAGTGTTTATAATAATTTACTTTCAATTTTTTTTCTTTTTGAGAGAGAGGCCTTATTCACTTACTTGGCTAAAAGGTGTATTTGTTGAGGTTTTAGCAAGTCCACCCTGAGATCTACTATTACATCTATTCCTGACAATTTCAAGGTTTCCAAGAATCACAGGTGTGAGGTGAGACGGCACATTAGCAAGTCTGATCAAATATACAGAAACATTTGGGAGATTTACGTTTACTTGAAATCTCCACAACCTTAACTGTGCTTATGATTATTATCTGGACATTGTCGTCTGTGTGTGAGCTGGTGGGAATCTCCTCAGTAAGATGTAGCTGTCATGTGGCTGGCATTTGGAGGTGATTTCCTTTCCTAATGCAATCTTTATTCAAATATGATATTAGTAGTTTTCTTGCCCCTTCAGGAACCCAGAAGGGAAAAATCATGACCCTTGGAGAACCAAAGGTTGGCTCACAGGAGACTAAATGTATCCTAGAGTATATCTGATATCTTTTGTTAGTAGTGGAAGGAATAGATTCCGGTGGACTTCATTCTTATTAAATCTTATTAAATCTGTATTCATGGTGATTATTAAGTTCTTTACCAAAAAATCAAATCCCACCAGGCTTAGATAGAAGGGGGACCCATAGACCAAACATTCTTTCTGCAGGGGCACACAGGTTAGTCACAGAGAGGTCACTCAGTTGACCAGCACCCTTTACTTGGAGGAAGCCATCCCTGCCCCAGCCACAGGAACCACAAACAGCTCATTCTCATTCCAAGACGTTTTGTAAATAAACTGAGGAAATGTGTGTGTGTGTGTGTGTGTGTGTGTGTGGGGGGGGGGGCGGGGGGAGTCTGCTTTTCCTGTGCATGCTCTTCTGTGGGTTGGGGCAGTCATATAAAGTGGCACAGGAGGTTTAGACATTGTAGGGCCTGGGGGACTTATAAATGAAAAATGATTTCCAAGTCACAGGGCCATTTTTCATGCCAGTAACTTGGAATTGGAGACTTAGAGAAAATGTGTACATATTTCAAAAAGGGAAAAGCCCTGAAAAGGAAATGGGTGAAGAGAGCACCATATGACCAGAATCCAATTGACCTATTTCAAGAAGCCAGAGGTGTAGGTAATAATGACCTGCAAAACCTTGTTATAGGAATTGTTTATGGAAAAGTGGACCTTGACTTGAAAGAAAATTGCTCCAAGCTCTGGGTATTAAGTGACTCTGGGTTTAATGAAGATGGATCAAACGGGACCATGTCTAATGTATCCTTGCTTTTGAAACATGGCTGCTAAAATGGAAGACACAAATGTAATTTTAAGTACCCTAATAGTTTTGCCAATTATGATATAAATTCAAACTGATCAGGTATGAAATAAACATAATTCACATGTTCAGAGCTTCAAAAACTAAGATACTTAAAAATAAATTTCATTAAAAGTTTGGGTTTTGAAGGTAAGGAAAACTCTGCAAGACAGAGTTCTGTATGGGTTTCATGACTGGTCACAACTTTAACTGAAATTATCAGATGTATCAAAATACCTTCCTCAATTCCCTCTTTCTCTAAAATTTGTACTGATAAATGTAGCACAGCCAACTCGCATATTGTGCTATAGTCATTCTTTTTGCTTGTTTGTTTTTCCTCATGTTGCGTTTCAAGACAAAGATTTTTGAGGAAGAACATTTTTATCCTAACTTTCAATGAAAATTTGTTTGCTGTTTTTTTAATCATGGATTTTGAAATTGGGCAGGTACAAATGAAGACAAACTTCATTTGTTTAGGAAGATTTAAATACTGTGCTGTGTGGCAAGGGAGGAAAACCGAGACTGACATTCAGCTTCTATAATCCTAGATATTTTTTTACGGTTGAGTAGGGTAGTGATTGCTTTCTTGAGTGCTGTATAAGGATCACTCAAATTATACAGTCAGTATTACACAACTAGATACAAATTTCCCACACTCCATCTTAAGGCCAGAGCTTTTTCTTTTTATATGGAAACCACAGAAAACTTTGGTCTGGATTGACTGTTAAAATCCTTCAACTCTAAAATCTTATGATTCTAAGGCAGAAAACAGAATTTCACTTTTTCATATTTCTTTCTTTTTTCCTATTCTAATAGTAACTTCATTTTGCATTTCTGGATCTCTTTTTCCAAGTAATGCTTTTAAAAATTATTTTATATGACCCAAGGAGGTGGGGGAGGGAAGAGATTGGGGAATTCAGGGAGGCTTTCATGGAATAACCAATGTTTGAACGTAATCTTGGAAAATGAGCCGGAGTTCATTAGTAGATAAGTGGCCATGGTGGGGCTAGAGAAGGGAACACACGGAGTACCAAGTCAAGAAAGAGATTGACATGAGTTCAAGGTGATTGAGGCATAAGTAGTGGTTCATGGAAGAAGGAAGAATATCAAGAAGATTGGAAGTATAATGTAGGTGTAGATTATGGAGCCCTTTGTGTGCTGTGCCAAGGAATTACTCCATAGACATGGAGCGGCTCAAATGTGGAAAGTGGTATGATCAGGTTTGTATTAGAAAGGTAATGTCCCTGGCAGCAGGCATGGAAACTTGAAGACTAATGCAGTGGTTGAGGCAGGAGGTTGATGATGGCTTAAAATATAGCAGAGGCAGTGTGATATGTTGAGGAAGGCATGCATGGTCCAAGGATATTTAGAAGTTGGAATCAGTCAAATGCGGTGAGTAACTGAATATGCAGTGAGCCAGAAAGAGGATTTGAAAAGGTATGTTTCTAGTTCCAGCTGGAGAATATAGAAAGGAGAGGCTGGGGGAGAAGTAAAAAACTGTAGTTGGAGGGTTGGGGCAAGATGCATCGAATAAAGAAGTCGGAAAAAATAAACAGGGATTGGAATCATTTTTTAAAAGAGATTTTATGAAATATTCAGAAAGTGTTACTTACTAGATGGAGCATAAGGCTGGGGAGGGGACTGGAGATGGATGTGTGAAGCTCTGGCGGTAGCTATTTAATTAAAGAAAGCATCTTAAAAGAGGGAGGCACTGAAGAATTCCAGCAAAGGGGAAAAATAATCTAAAATAAGGGAATTTGGTAAGAGAAAAGATGATTTTAATAACATTTTTTATTTCTATACCACTTTCACTTTCAAAACATGCATTTCATAGAATATTAACTGCAGTAACTGTCCTGTGAAGTGGGTAAAGATAGAAACTGTCAATTACTTATTTTGAAACCCCAATCTAAGACCGAAGTAGATGCTATCAACTACCGGACAAATAGTGAGTTTAGATCAGAGGTTAGAACCTGTATCATTGGTTCCTGGTACTGATCTCTTTTTATGTAGACTTTGGATGTGTAACAGGAAAACAGGCTGAATTCACAGGAATTTTATTTTTTATTTTTATTTTTTTTAAAGATTTATTTATTTTATTTATTTATCCCCCCCCTTGCTGCTTGTGTTGCTGTGTCCATTCGCTGCGTGCCTTCTCTGTGTCTGCTTATCTCCCCCTTGCTGTGAGGTCTTGCTGCATCAGCCCACCGCACCGCTCAGGCCGGCCTGCCCTCACAAGGAGGCCTCGGGAAGCGAACCCGGGCCTCCCATATGGTAAACGGGGGCTCTATCCACTGAGCCACACCCGCTTCCCCACAGGAATTTTAAATTGGGAATTTGTATCTCAAATGTGTCATATACCTGGTAGAAAGTTTGTTTTTTCCTTAAAACTGAGAAAGAGCTTTTCTTAATTCGTTTATAAAGTTTGAGTAAATGACAAGACTATATGTTAATGCATAAGTTAAACCAATTTGCAGAGTCTCAACTGTCCACTCACCCTGAGTAAGTGAATTCAATTTCTCTAGCTGTTAAAAAAACCTTCTCACTCTCTATTTGCTAACCTTCAATTTGTAAGGCGTAACTGATGCAACAATTCCTATGGGACTTAGGAATTTCTTTGATAAAATTTCTTTGATAAAACAGCCAGAGCATAGGGTTGTAAATGGTAAGATTGCATTTAGTCAATACAAAACCTTTGACTATTTATTTTCAGTGTTTACTGCATACCAAACTGATTGCAGTATTGGAAACTCAGTTCTGGTTCTGTAACAATTTAAGTGCAAGCTTCAAGGAATTGCTTTAATTTAATCTCTTCCTAAAGCTCAATTGCAAACTATTATATCTATTGTAAACTGCTATGTGGAAGAAAGCTATTATTGCATGCTTTTGGTTATCTTTGATGGCCATTTATTTGTTGCGAGAAGGTTTCCAGAAACACAAAATGTAATAGACTTTAGGTTTATAAAATAGGTTTGACTGAGTTCAAAGGAGGTGCCATATATGTGGAAAGTAACTTGTGGATTTTACCATTTAGAAAGCAATGAAGTCACAAATTAGGTAAAAGTTATTTTCAACCAATAAAACTGAACAGGTTCTTCCCGGAGCACCTCATCTTCACAACATTCATCTCCTGCTGTTCTCTATGCGATGGCCTTAAAAGACCAGTGGGATTCTATAATCAAAGTCATTTTTACATCTGTCCTTTCCCCCAGACCTTCTCTGTTTAGAAGAATGCTCACATTGATTTTAAGCTTCTTGAGCGTATTGATTATATATATATAATCAATATCTGCTACATCTGCTCCCCAGTGAGAGTTGATTTGTTTCATTTGTTTGTTTTTGTTTTTTAGGAGGTACCGTGAATAGAACCCAGGACCTCATACATGGGAAGCAGGCATTCAACCACTTGAGCTATATCCACTCCCCTATTGATAATATCTTGACAATTTTCTTGGTAATTCTCAGTCCCCACACAGGGTTGGTTAATTATTGAATAAGTGTTCAATAAAGAAAGAATTTTTGACTCTTGAATGAATGAAGGCAATAAATACAAAGGATGAGCTATTTATTTGAATTTCTTTTTAAATAATAAAGATGTTAAAGGAGTAAATATTTAACAGAAAGTATTTACAATAATCGGTTTTAAGTGGCCCATGGCTGTGAACATCTGGTAATGAAATCAATTTCCAAGTCATGTATATTTTGAGATGTTTAATTATGAAATGAATCATCAAATGAAATAAGGAAAGTTTTCTAGGTGCCAATACTTCAATAATCCATTCACCTACAGAAAATGTAGCCTTTTTTCACAATTTAAGACAGCACATTTCTACCATATCTTGGGCTTGGTTGTTAAGGAATTGTATTTAAGTCTAGAGTAATATTATGGTCACAGAAAATTAAGAGATGTTTCATGGTTCCTCTGGAATGCTTGGCAATGTTCACTTGAAGAAAGATCTTATGTTAAAAAATTTGAATTGCTTGGCAGTGTCCTTCAAATTCTGTTGAGTTGACCCAAGAAAATATTGAGATTCAATGTTTCCTAAATGAAAGCTTCCAAGTTACAAAAGCAGAACTTACAATGGCTGGGTCCCTGCAACCATTTGAGTAATTTGGGGGAGTTAGATATAGACAGCAACATATGTACAGAAGCTTTTTTGAATGACTAACAGAACTTATTAGGATACAATACTCCTGTGCATTCTCAAATGACATTTGAATGAATAAAGTTCTATTTATGGTCCTCCATTATTATTCTTGATTAATAATGATTTGTTGATCATTATATACAAACATATATAGATCTTGATATTTTTGAAATACTGGTTATTATCTGATGGCTTTATCTATTTCAGTCTGCCAAAGTTTTCATTAAATGAATTAAAATTCACCAATGTTATTAAATATATATATATGTATATGTATGTGTGTAGATGCACATATATTCTATTCAGTCTTTTATCAAAGTCAGTGGCACAGACATTCACTGACCTGTAACTGTTAGGATTAAAATAGAGTCTGCTCTATCTTTTGCTCCCCTGAATCAGCCTCTAATAAGCTAATAGTCGGTGCTCACACCAATGAATTCACAAAATTCCTGACAGTCTCAGAGAGGAATGTATTTACCAGCTGCTGAATACAGCCCAGTTGGTGCTCCACCATTATTATGTGGGGAAACATACTGTTTTTAGTGGAAACTATTTCTTTGAGAACTTGGAAAATCTTTCTCTTACTGAATAATAATTTCCTGAAGGGAGTCTAATATTTATATTCTATAAATACTTTAAAATAAAACCACAGCAATAAAACAGACCTAGCATTAAACAGCAATTAGCTAGACTTTCCACTAAAGTCAAGCCAGCTCAAAATATTAAGAAAAAGGCTGGGATATGATGATGGCTATAGAATTCCTGAAATCTAAGATATGATGACTATTTGGTAGCCAGATGCCAGCTTGGTGGCTGATTAATTAATTCAACAAAAATTTCTGAGACCTACTGTATGCCCAACGTGACACATGATGCAGAAAATGCCAGACTTGCAGCTCCAGACCTCAGGATGTTAATTAGTTAATAAACAAGTAAACAAATTATTAAATGGTTCAAGACCGTGTTGACTGTTGTGAAGGAAATAAGCAGGTGGATAAGGAGGAGACTAACTCTGAGAAGCCACTTTAAAAGGAGAGGTCAAGGAAGACCCTTTAAGAAGGTTGCCCTTTAGCTGAGGGTTTGGAGGATGAGGAGTCAGGAGTCGGCCAGAAAACCTGCGGATGAGAATTCCAGGCAAAGTGTCAGCAACTGCCAGGACTCTCAGGCTGTGAGAAGAAGTGAGCTTGAGGAGCAGCACCAGGGGGGACCACCACAGTGCCATAGAGATAGGAGACGAGGTTCGAGAAAGAGGCTGGAGCCAGATCCTCCAGGCCCTTGGGGACCAAGGTAAGTAGCCTGGGTCTTATAAGTGCACGCAGACGGTGCACGTCTAAGGAAACACCGGAAGGAAAGAACAAATGCTGCCTGGTATATTGGTTCACTTTCATTTTTGTTAATTTTATGGGTTTTGGAACAGAACCAGTGTCTTGTATTCCATGAAAACATGTTCTCTTATTAATTTTTATATTAGAGGAGAATGTTCTAATATAACGCCAACTTGGGATTTGCATTCTGATTACAATCTTTGAAGAGACTGTGCATCTATCTACATGTTCTTTGCTCTCAGGAACATTTCCTTTCTCCTTTGTTGCTCCCCATCTCCCCCTAGAAGTAACTTTCATTTGCTTTGTGGTTTTAAATTTTCATTCTCTTTTTATTGGAGAGTGTGTATGTGGTGGGGGGAGGACAGGAAAGTTATGAAATATATAAGAGGTCATAAGAACAAAGAAAGGAATAAAATGTTCAAACTTTTGCAATCTTGCATTCAATCTTTTCTTGCATTTTTTTCTCAATTCTTGCCATGGGCAAAGCATATTGACACAGTCTAAATAATTTAGAGCACCAACACAACGGTTTTCCCTTCTCATATAGCCTTCATTTGGGGATCTCAACATTATAGTCTTTGCTCATCAAATGAATTAATAACCTGTGGGGTAATTCCAAAGTTAATTTTGCAAAAGTAGTGAAAGCCATATTAGTTATCCCGTGAACTGCCAGAAAGCTATAGCTGTCTCTGCTGCTGAAACTGTAAGAAAAAGCATTTGTAGAGCCAAAACTACAAAAGAGGTTTCTTTCCCAACCACAAGTAGAAAATCTATCATAAAGTTAATGTACTCTGTTTGCTGCAGGGGTAAAATATAAGGTACTGAATCAGCAGCATCTCCAGCTGTTGCTAAGGGAAGGAGAGCTTCCCCTTCTCCAAGTGGCTGCGCTCCCAAGTGGAGGTGAATAGAGGACAACAGGGGGTGGAGAGGGGTAGGGGAGACCCGGAGCCTGTAGGGAGCCAGAACCTGTTGATGAGTTAGTGGGTGGTAATAGCAGTGCATTTCATGAGACAGATCCAACAGTGTTCATCCAACAGTGGGAATCATTATTTGCTCTGGTCTGCCTGAAAGAGCCATTGCTTTTTTTTTTTTAAGGGGAGAATTAATTAGAAATCAACATAAACAGAAAATGTGATAGTTTAATGGTAAATGAATTTATATGGGTGTGATTCCACAAGTACTAACCTCACATTCTTGAAT
The DNA here is from genome assembly GCA_029593785.1 of Cabassous unicinctus. Taxonomy (NCBI): domain Eukaryota; kingdom Metazoa; phylum Chordata; class Mammalia; order Cingulata; family Chlamyphoridae; genus Cabassous; species Cabassous unicinctus. Next base: position 13,256 of record JAQZBX010001167.1, on the reverse strand, counting down.
GAGACAAACTTCAGTTTGTGCTAAAAACAAACTTCACTTTGTTACACTATGAATAAACTCGGATCTTCTTGCCACACAGCATGCTAAAGTAGCATATCTGTTGGCTGAAGCCTTCGCATAAGCAAACAGCAGGCGAGGGACTTGTGGTATTTTAACAGGCAGAAGAAAATGTGCAAATACTGGGTATACCATTTTAAAAATCCAACTTTATGTATCTAAAATCCTAAGCAGAGAAAATAATGGATTTTTCTCTGAGGTTCATAAAATTGCTGACACAACAGTAGAGGAACATGCACGCACATCTATGACTGTGAAGCATTTTTATGCTTATAGTGCACCACTGGCTGCTTTGCCTGGTTCAGAAACGGTCCCTGCACACTTCCCAGAGGAGCACAGGGTGGGCCGGAGGAGGAGGAGGGAGCACTGGCTTCTGGGCTCACATAGAATCCCGGTTTTGAATCCCAGTTCTGATATTTACTAGCTGAAAAACTGACATTTATGTCTTCGTCCAACTATTCATTAAAAACATTAAATTATTCATCATCCAGGCACCATACTAGTTAGTGAGCATGCAAAGATGAATACAATGAAATATCCGTGTCAAGGAGTTCCATGATGGATTATTTAGAAGCAAGTTGCTTAACCTCTGAGCCAAGGCTTCCTCACCTGACCCATGGGGTATCTTTTTGACAGGTACTGAGAGCCTTAAGTGAAATGATGTGTTCAGCATCTGACACTCTTAAATGTGCTCACTAAAAATCAGTTGGGGAAAGACATTTTGTTTTATTCAAGCAGCACTAAAAAACAAACAAACAACAACAACAAAAATGCACTAACTATGTTCTTGTGTTATCCCTGTCCTTATTTGAGGCAGCTGGAATTTTTATTCAATAGTAACTCTCTCAAAAATTTCTAAGCAAGGAGACTGGAGAGGGGCAAATGCCGATGCTTTTTCCTGGTACAGGAGAAACACCTTGGAGGAGTGGCTATTGCGGAGAACTGCAGACACAGGTTTTAAAAGGTATCGCTTGCAGTCTCACGCAACATTCTGGGCAAGACGGCCTCTGGGACCCTTGCAACTCACTGAAAACAAATTTAAATAGACTGAAAGAGGAAAGGTGTGCCTTAGAAACGATACTGGCATAGTACAAAAAGCCTGAGGATTCTAAAACTTTACTGTGTGTAAAAATTACCTGGAATACTTTGTTTAAAATGCAGGTGTACAGGTTTCACTCCTAAAGATTTTGATTCAGGAACTCAGGAGGAGATTTCTAGGTATCTGTGGGTATAATATGCACCCCAGGTGAATCTGATGCAGATGATATAAATACCTACACTTTCAATATCACATCATCATCATCTTCACAAAAAGGTATTTATTTAGTGATTGCTGGGAGCATTATATTATAGATCGATCATAATGAGAGGTAAAACATGGTCTCTGACTCAAGAGACTACAATTTAGTCAATAAAATATGTACTTTTATATTCTAAAGGCCATACATATATAGGCTAGAAAGTTAGTGCAACAGAAATTAAAAGGCAGGAGCAATTATGGATGGCTGAGGTATTTGAAGACCACAGAGAGCAGTCAGGGAGAGTTATGGGACCTAAAAGAAAAGAACTTCCACAAATAGAAAGGGAGAAAGAGGGAGAATGTTGCAAACAAATGGGTTTCTGTGGAAATACATAAAACATATTTGGGGGATGAGAAATATCATGTGGAATTTAAGAGGATAGTAAAGCTCTTCCTCCTTAAATTTTACAAATTAGAAATTAAAGGGTCACCCTGTTAAGCTCCCACCTGACAGAATCATAAAGTCTCTGGAAGTTTAGAGGATCTAATTCAAACCAATTCCCAAGAAGAGTCTACTGCATTATGCCTAGTAAAACAAATCTCATAATATTTGGGGGCAGCCCATATAATTATTTTACTGAAATACTTATAAAAACATGTCCTCATCTCAATCTGAACCTGTCTCCCAGGAAGTTCTACTTACCATAGGGCACACCCAATAAGTGTTTTCTTTTTCCTTAAGACAGTTTGTCAAACAATGCTTGGTGCTTGGGATGGAAAGATGGATAAAACTAGAGGTTCACAGTACGAGGACAGAGACAGATAACAACGCAGTAAAGCTGGTGTCTCAGTTTGCCAGGGCTACTAGGAGAAAACCACACAATGGCTTGGCTTCAATAACAAGGATTTAATGCCTTATGGTTTTGAAGGTTAGAAGTTTGAAATCAAGTTTGAAAGCAAGGCCATGCTTTCTCCTGAAGGCAATCCTCGGTCAATGGACGTCTCTCCTCTCTGGCTTCTTCTGACTTCTGATTTCTGGTTCCTCACCCTGATTCAGTTTGAGCTCATCTTAATAGGGTCTTTCAATATCCCATTCACAAATGAATCCACACCTTAACTGACAATAATATCTTCAGAGGTTCTGTTTGCAAATGGGTTCACACCCACAGGATACAGATTAAGATTGAACATCATGTTTCTTATGCGGTATGTGGTTCAATACCCAAACAATCAGTCTGTTAAATATTATGTACAAAGCTGTGTCAGAATGGAAGCAACGGCCCACCTGGAAGTAGCTTCTGGGAAGATCTCATGTTTTAATTGGACTTTGAAAAATAAGGGAAAGTGGTGAGGGGTGGGGCTTGACTTTAATCTTCTCTGTATATTGGAGGAAATGTGTATAGGCAAGTGAGTTCCTTATCTATCTGGGTTTATGTACTTGCTTTCTGGTGGTGGAGAGGAGGATCATTTGGGACGAGAGAGGAAAAGCTGAGAGAGTCAATGTGACATGATGCAGTATTGGTGGCATTGCTGATAGCTGAATTAGGAGAGTATTAATGGGATGAATTCGGATAGTGTTAATGGGATGAAAAAGAGGGAATGGGATTCTAAAGTCATTTCTAAAGAGGTATTGACAAATCTGCAATTAATTTAAAATGGGTTAATGAAAGAGTAATAATTGTTGATTCTTCAGTTTCTAACTCCAGAGACCAGGCAAAAATGATGGAATTAATTGAGATAAGGTATTCATACTGAACAGGAATTATAGGTGATTGAGTGAGAGAGAAAAAGGGGTAAAAATAATTATTTCATTTTGAGGTCCTGGGGAGCTTGGGCTTGTCTGATTCCCACTTTGTATTAGAAATATCTAACATAGTATCAGGTACATTAACAGGTTCACAATACCTGGTAAAGAATAAATAATCCCCCTTTTTCATAAAAATAATTGAGTCCTATCAATCATATGGCTAGTTAGTGGCACTCTCTTGGGTTTTTTTGTTTTAACTTAAATTTAAAAATTTTAGAGAGAAATAGAGGGGGAGACAAATGGTATACACTGAATATCTTAGCATGAGGATAACAGGGAATTATTCAACAGTTTGAAAGGTGACTGAAAAAGGTGTTCACGTATTACAGATATTCAAAAATGAGAGTTGGAGATGCTTCCAAGTAGTTCTTCAACCATCACACCTGAGCATGCATGGATTTAGCTATGGAATCTAAGAATTTTCCACAGCCCAAGAGAGCTTAAAAGCTGGAGTTAAGCTTCATTTCTTATAGCATCAATATCTCGTTAGATCTTCCAGTGTCTGGATAAGTAGTCATTATGGAGACAGAGCCTAGAAAATAGTCATGAAAATTATCCAGAGTAGGAGAAGAGATACCTGACAAAGTTATTCCTCCTCTTCTCCATCTTTCTACAATGGATAAAACAAATTTCCCTATGGTCCATTCTAAATGATAAAGCTATATTGAGACTACATAACCAAGACCTTTTGCTACAAAGAGCCATCTAACATGATCTGTCCTAGCCCCAACAAGCATGCTTCTTTGGATACTCTGTATCAGCCTAGGGCTGGCTGATCAATTTTAATTAGAGAGCTAATTTCATAACCCAATTGATTACCTTATATATAGCAAAAATAATGATCATAGACAGTGAAAACAGCAAAATGGGAATGGTTTTTAATTTTAATCATGTTACGAAGTACAGGTATATCACTACATATATAAGTCTGTACTTTTACAATTTCTTTTAGCTTCTTAAAGACTGTTAGGAGCTATGGGCTTAGAATTGTATCCTTAGATTTGAAAGCATTTTTGCTCAGCCTTTAAAGTAGCTTATTTGGTATTCTCTTCCCTTTGTATCTCATTTGAGCTCACACACATGTATTTAAGTGGGAAAGGACCTTAAGGATCCCCCAATTCATCTTGTCAGCCAGTAAGAATCCAATCCATAACAAATAATTCCCCTAATCTACAGGCTTTTATTGTCAAACCCAAAGAAATTACACTAATTGTAGGAACTTCACAGGAGATGGGATTGTGGCAGTGCAGGAAAGTCCCTGGATTGTAGTAAAACAAAACAAAACAAAAACAAATAAATCCTTACACGAATTTTGAGGTCCTGTTCTGCCATTGAGTGATGCTATTGAAATTACTTAATATCTTTGACCCTTAACTATAAATGAGAATGGCGAAATCTGCTTGGCCCATTTTACAAGGGTACAGAATAAATCCAATACGGCAACTATCAGAAAGTGTTTGCATGCTGTAAAAAATTGTATTTATCTAAATGGTTATGAATGATAATTTTAATGATACTTTGCTGGGAAAGGGTCAGATTTGAGCCTGCCGCCCCCATTCCAGGAAGAGGATAAGAATATATTTTATGAGAAAATTGACAACTGCATTTGATGAGAATGTGTGTAACTGTGTTTTTGTGTGTGTGTGTTTTAAAATTGTGTTCTATCATGGGCATCTTAGATTAGAGCAACAGGTAGCTGTAACTGTATTTTTATTAGAGAAGTGCAATCTTTTTTAAAAAATTTTTATTCTTGTAACGTATTTACAACCTAAAGTTTCCCATTTTAGCCACATTCTTTTGCACCTTTTTAAGATTTGGTATCTTTTGTAGTAAGGAAATGAGAGATTGTGAAATAAATGCTCAGTCAGTGAGCATATAATTTCTTTGAAAAGACCACTAATTAAACAAATAAGAAATCCAATTACCAGAACATCCACAGAGTGCTTCTCTGGACCATCATACCTGCAGGGGTCTAGTTTCTAGTTTGGGCTCCACTGCAAATCAGGTGCATGACTTTGGCCTAGCCACTTATGTCTCTGCCGTCTCTGTTTCCTCTTCAGTAACATGAGGTTATGCTGCATACACGATTTCCAAAATCTTTCCTAGCTCTTAAAACACACTGTACACCTAACATGTCTGTGCTTTCTCTAGTACTTTCTATCTCTGTAAGTGGCACATTCCAATTGCTAAAGCCAGAAATCTAGGAGCCCTCCTCACCCCCATCTCCAATCACCCATTCCTAGGACTCCACCTTCTTCATAGAGCACCTCGCGCCTTCCCATTTCCTACCACCACTGCTGCTACCATTTAGCAATCAGAGGATCTTATAAGAACAATGTTATGATCGTATCAGGCCTCTGTTTAAAAACAGTTTAAAGGCTTCTCCTTGCACTTCCAGAGTAACCCCTTCTGTCAACTAGCCAGCTTTACTCTCTTATCCTCACCTCTTGTCTAATGGGGTATTAGTAGTTCCATCTCAGCTGCACAAGAAAAAGAACTCTCCCTCGTTTCACCCTCCTCTAGCATCCTCTTTGAACAGGCTTAATGAGAAGCAGAGGGTAATAAGGAAAGCTGTGCTTTGGGTCAGAAGATCTGACCATTCCTGTCTGTCATTCTGGTATGCCCCTTAATCGATTTGAGCCTCAGTTTCTTCCTTTATAAATGGATAAACAATATCTATATCATGAACTTGTTGCAAGGGTTACATGAAACAAGACATGGAAAAATACCTGATAGTGGCTTTTCTTCTCCTCTGGAGAAGACTTCACAAGTTAGTGGTAACACATAGTAAAGAATGGAGTCGCATTGTTTTCAAGACTTTGAAATTTGGCAACTGACATCTTTAGAGCTATCAACCAATGTTGGGAAAGGTTCATCAACAGACTTGCCTAAGAAATCCAAATAACTTGTTGATGTGTGCTTGCCAAACTGGTGCTTTAAGTAGACAGGATTGTATGTTCCATGTAGTGGTCAAGGGGTTACCATAAAAGGTTAGAAAAGTGCCTCAGAGAGATGGACAAAAATGTACTATTTTTAAACATACAATATTTTAGTGTTTGTTTGGTAAAAGTAATTCCAGTTAATGAACTAGTGTGAAAGTTCAACTATAGAAATTAGTCAATGTGCCCAAAATGGAAATTCACTCAGCCAAACTATGCCCTTCCGCTGCAAGCTTTACCTAACAATGCCCTCTCCGTTTACAGTGTGCATAGCAGACATCCTATGATTGTCACAAACGTCATGCTAAGGGATGGTTCTTATTCAGCAGTCATAAATTTTAAGACAAGAAAATACTGGGAGGCCTAATAAATTCCAGTGTTTTCAGTTAATCTTCTACCCACATCCCTGCTTCATCCCCACATGCTGTTTACACTCTCCCTGTTTTCCAGAGAAAAGCCTGGGTGTGCATTAGACTCATTTGTGAGCTACTGAACTAATTTCCAATGCTACTTAAACAAGTCTAAAAAGGAAATACCAAACAGCTTAGAAAGAGGAGCAAAGAGTTCTAGTTTTAGCTGATTATTGTTTTTCAATTGCTGGCTCCGTACACTCTTTCCTTAACAATTTTATGAAGGGCTCCAAGGACACTCTTGCTCATCTTGTAATCCCAGCACATCAGATAAATAGCTGTTGGAGGAATGAATGAATTTAAGCTGTTCTAATTAAGGCTAAGTTCAATTTCAGTTTTTCTCATATTTTTTTGCCCAGCAAGATTTCTTTTCCACTTGTTAACTTTTTACAAATATGATCTAATAAATTCCATGAAAGCACAAAGAGAAATGTATGTTTTTAAATTCATGCCCTAAATCGACATTCTTCAAGTTATGACAGTAAACAACGGTTAAAGCAAGATGGAAGAGGGAAAGCTCCTTGATCTTACTTATTCTTGGAGAGACTTTAAGATCAGAGTTCTGCCTTCAGATAAATGAAAGCTTATTAGCCCCATTTAGAGTTGATGCACTTGAGCCTCAAACTAAATGATTTGTCTAAGATGATACAATAGATTATGGATTAGGCATCTATCTACCTGCCTCCTAATGTGGAATTTCTCACTATAGTTCAAATCCAAGAAGTTCTGGATTCCAAGAAGGCAATTAGAAAGATATGATTCTATTCTAATGAAGTTTCCATTTTATATCCCATAAATCCCCTTTTATTATTTTCATTGCTAAATCACAAACAAATGCAGGATTAAAGTGGGATTCAATTGCAGACTCAGCCAGGAATGATTGTCTTTATATGTCTGAAGCAAAACAAAGAAGAGCAAAATCTCATTGTAGATGTTTCAATGACATTATTTACATAGCATCTTTTTTTTTCTGAACCTATTTTTTTGTGGGAAAAATAATCCTAAAATACTCCTGTAAAGAAGAAATATCTTCAGATATTAAGGAGAAATTTTAGATGGTGACTTATCAGTAGGGAAACTGAATTAAAATTTATGAATTTTTATATTAGTGTAGGCTTTAACTCATGAAGGGCAGGAGGAAATAATTAATAAAGACTGCACATCTTTCCTAATCAAGTACCACAGGATTCATTAATATTGTAGAATTAATTTGAAATCCAGTTAATGAAGGCTCAGATGCTTTACATTACTTAGCTGTGCAATCCCCTAGTATACAATAAACACTTGAAAATGCTGTGCAAACAGAAAAGCACAGGAGTGGAACACTAGTGAGCTCCTCCACCCTTTGAGGCTTGCTTGCTTGCAAAGGGGACACACACCCTAATTTAACAAGTGCTATCTGATGGGAGCATTAGAGGCCAGCCATTATCCCTTTTATTACTTCTTAAATAATAACACAGAAAAACCAGAGCATACATCAGATAGAATCTCAGATTTGTTACTTCATTTTGGTGGGAATATGCAAAAAATAGCTAAGAACTGCCTTTGAATAGGCACGATGGTAAGAAGATCTGTAATTGCCCCTCTCCTTTTTTTTCAAACCATTAAAATCCTAGTAGCAAATTTTCACTATTTTCAATTTAAATGAACTCATTTCCCCTACATTCTGTGCACATTAAAATGTCATCTCGATAGTGATAACTTGTAATAATATTTTGCAGTTCGGATTACAGTTCATTCTAATTCTTCTCTTGATTCTTTTCCCCTTAGTTCTTTCTCTGGTATATAGTATTATAATCTACGCATCAGATAGCATCAGGCCTGCTGTTGCAAACATTAATAAGATCTATCATTTAGGAACAGTTACATACACGTTGTTTAATCTCTAATGGAAAGGATTTCTGTAAATGTTTACACCAGAACAGTTGTCAGAATGAATCCTGCAAAGCTGCTGGCATACACCCAGGAGCAGAGGGCTGACATGTGGGGGAGGGGAGATTCCTGGTCGTCTAATTTTAAGCAGCCCTAGAAGTTCAGGGAGCTGTCTGCTAGAATATGAAGGCTTGTATTAACAAAAAGGTGCTTCAGTGTTCAACTCAAGTAAAGTATTTGAACAGCCACTTTAGTTTATTGCACTTGTAAAAATGACTTCTCCATTTGCTTCGGATTTTAAAGTAAAGGGATTATTTAGGTTTCAGAGACCCAGGAAATAAGTGTATATGAGGAAAGGAACTTGTATGAGAAGTGTGCAGAAACGCCAAACTTATTCTCTGTAATGGCCCTCAACGTACTTAATATATAGAAATGACTTGTTTCTTCCTTGAGTCGTTGAGTGAGAGTCAGCATGTAAGAGTTAGTGCAGGGGAGAGCTGAAATCTGCCAAGATAAATGCCAAGATAAATGCGGCAGTGTTTTATAAATTAACTCGGCTGTCTGTGTGTTTGTTTTTTCTTTGGAAGATTCCAAGATTAACACTGTTCAATTCATCTTAGAAATGGTTCAAAATTTGGGGAATGGGTGAGGAAGAGACTTTGGGCTTGGAAGGGTGGAGGAAATATCCTGCACTGGAAAATCTTGGCAATTTTCAATGGAAACGTTTTCTTATCTGATGAACTACAGCACTTCTACCCTACAGCCTGTGAGTTAAGAAGTTAGCCTAAAAAGTATTACATAAAGGTTTCTGGGATTGTTAGCTTTCCACTAAGAGCATGAGCAAAAAATTAAGTTCAGATGCAAACAGCCTATAATGAGCTCCTAGGATGTTTAGCGGGGTGTCCACACGGGTGATGAAGATGGTGGCTGTGGCCTGAAATGGTCTGGAGTTCCTCTTACTGGAAATGTACTTTTTCCTATTAGAAATTAAACTTTGGGGTATAGACATAATTCTCACAGGTCTTAAAAATACGTGAATCAGGGGCTGGGGTATTGAGGCTCAGTCCTGGGTGTGATGGCAAATGTTATGGATTATGCTCTGGCCACGTGTGTATCTCATGATTCCCAAACCTAATTGCCTAATTGGCCTTCCAAGGGAATCTCACTGATCTATGTTAAAAGCTTGGAGCTACATCAAGCTCTGGACAGAAGTGGAAAGTTGGCTGGATGACTGAGAAATGTGCTATAGGAGAGACTGCCCCTTTTAAATTATATTCAGTCTTTTGTTGAGGGGACCAAGAGTTACTATCTTGAGGATGGCATGAAATGAATGTATAAATCCCAGTCAGAGAGGCTAAGGATAGCAGCGTCCAGATTTGCTTCTTGTTATCAAACAAGTAATGAGGGTCCTTTCAGAGTCTAAAGTTGTTTATGACCAACAAATTGGTAATAAATTGAAACACAAGCTTAATTCTGTATGAAAGAAATATTCAGCTGCTTAATATGTGCTCATACGGCTTGCAGCTAAGCAACATTTGTCTCTATCTTCTACAGTCCATGGAAGAAACTAGATGCCATCCAAAGGTAGTGGTTCAGGAGAACACAGATCATAATTTGGCTGCTAAATTTCCAAAAATTAGAATTACTCTATTCTTAGATTAAGTCATTATCAAATTCAAGACCACAAAAAACCAGATATATTGTACCATTATGTTGGTCATATTGACACAGGCCATTATAACTATTTGGTGTACACAGTGCACAAGGTCAGAGTTTATTTGCCAAATGATACCCGGGGATGACCAGTCACCAGAGAAAGCTGCCCAGGAAAACAATCTGACTGCCTCTCTGTGGATTTAAAACAAGCAATTACCACCCATTCAATCCAAATGTTTAAACAGAGAGAGCTAGTAGCCTAAGCTCGTTCTGAGCCACAGATTAATTTGAAAATTAAGGATAGTGACCAGTCTTTGTTCAATTAAAGGTCCATCACACAGATGATGGAATATCCTTACTGGGTATTCTAGGCAATGCCAATGGTTTCAAAGGCAAACTTTCACCTAGGTTATTAAGCACACATATATAATGCTACTGGAATGGTTTCTTAGGGAAAGGCTTCTATGACATTGAAGATATAAAATTAGAGTAACACTTAGTTGTTGATAATTTCTACTTAGCTATTCACAGCTCCCCATTTCTAAATGGCATCGTTTCTGGTGCAAGAAGCCATACGTTTGTTCTTGGCCTTTTCTTAGCTCTAGAGGCATTGGAACTCCTGTCCTGCTGTGATGTATGACTATGTTCATTTTTCCAATTGTTACTTTAACAATATTATATCTAAATTTACCTATGGATGTTTACAAGGATCTCCTCCCTTCCCTTCCCATCCTAGTCAAACTCTCCTTTATGAAGACTCAGATGAAATTCCTTGGGATCTTTTTATGGACTCAGGAAGGAAGGAAAAGAACTCGCAGGGTGACAGCAGGAGGTCTGTGTGTGTGCATTTGCACTCATGCAGTCAGATAAGGTGGTTTATTAGAGGAGAGTGACAAGCACTCTGATGTACTGATGACATATTTCCATGTCTTGCATGCTTAGAGTGAATAACTATGGAGGAAAACAAAATTGGTGGAAAAGCCTTGTTTTCTGGTGGATTTCCTGCTCTCTGTAACTCATGATTGCTCTCAATCCGTAGGGACAAGTAACTAGGTCTGACCACGGGGCAATGGCTCAAGCGTGCTGCGCTGACCCTCCTCCCATGGAGCCTGGCTTTCCTCAGACTAATTATTTCTGGCAATTGTGGTTATTGGGATTTGGCCTAGTGACTCACTAGAACCCAAATTCTCCCAAGGAGCCCCCTTAACAAGCAGAATTAAGTATGACAGGAAGCCCAGACTTCCACTTCTCTTTTACATGGAGCATTCCCTGGTTTATGGCAAGGTTCGAAAATCCTTCATGGACTAGAAAAGAATAATAAACAAAATTTAATGAAGATAACCACCCAAAGAAGAGCACATTAGGAGTGAAGTAAAAACAGTAAGTTTATGAATAAACAACGAACCGCAAAACTTAACCCATTAAGATCGAGATAAAACTATACTATTTATAGTAGTTTTACTGATCACCAGGAGTCAATCTAGAGTTAGCCAGGAATTGTAGAAACTATAAAAGGGACACTTATTTCTTGTTAGACAATTTCCTAACCATTACGTTTTTCCTAGAAAACAAGGGGACTCTGTGGCATATTACCAACCATGTGGCAAAAGATGAAAAACAGTTGTTTATCTTTGAGCAGCTTGAAGTGGATTTTTTTCTCTTTTTTTGTATAGCTGATACCCGATCTTCTACAGTTGTCCTATTCACTCCCTCACTCACCCATTGTATAGTTCAGTAGCAAGCACACTCATCCATAATTTGTCCCTCTTCTGACAGCGATGCTCTTATTCTGTGAAGCTGGAATCTGTTATACTCTCTATCATGTCCTTCTGTCTGCACTTTGCTCTCTTTCCTTGGGCTTTTTGGTTGAGACAATCCTCTACCAAATCGTCTTGTCTGTATGAGTCAGTGCCACATGTTTAACAATACTCTACTGATAAACAATGTTGCACTATCGAATTGCTTTATTTTTGAACTACTATTTGTTCAAATGACGTATATCTCATCTCTTATCACACTCCTAGACAAATCTGTTCTGTCTGTCTAACGCTCATGAACCCATCGTTGTTTTCAACAGTTGCTCAGCTGCACTAGTTCTTGAATTAAAGATCTGACAAGAGTTCTCCACCGTGACTGCACACTAGAATCACCAGGACTGCTTTTAAAAATACAGATGACCAGGCCCCTTCCCCAGAGATCCTGTTTCATTTGGTCCAGGGTGGGGTCTGGGCATTAGCATTTTTTCAAAAGTTCCCCAGTGTTTTTCAAGCAAACCCAGGCTTGTGAACGACTGTTCCAAGGCCCATAAAGCAAGAATTTAGAGTACTTATGAATTTTACCATAAGAATTTAGTGCTTATGGTAAAAGTAATATAAATAACAGATTTTATGAAGTGCCATAAAGATATCTTTTCTGGATATCAGAGACCAGCCAGTGAAATATCTAATGTGATTATAAATTACATAGTAGGATTCTGATATTTAAGTACAAAATTATAGACTTCACCTACATCCTCATGCCTAAGTTAATCTTCTCTTGGATAGGGACACCGTAATAGGAAAGAATAATCTTAAGAGTATTTCATATATACTGTGCAATTCTATAGCTTCCAATAAAAAATCAGCAATATTTTATGTTTAAAAACCATCAATCAGTTTAAGGAAAGAGAGGACAAACAGTAGAGTAAAGAAAGAGATGTGGGTGAGAGTATTAGAGAGCCAGAGCAACTTCTCTAGTAAATGTTTGAAAAAGACACATGACTTGTTAAATGAAGACAAAGAGAGAGTGAGTCGAGAGAGAAAGAAAAAAAACAAGGCGTGGTCTGAGAAAATGTCATCACCATGGCCTCAAGTACCAATCCCAATAATTGAGGTGAAACAATCAAGGAGCAACACTATTTTTGGAGTCAGACCTAGACTGGAATCTTGGTTACACCATCTCTTCGCTAACAGATCTCAGGCAATTAAAATGGGGCTGCTGGCACCTTCCCGACAGGGAGCTTGTGAGGATTAAAGGACGTAATATTTGCAAAAACATCAAGTACAGGGTCAGACACTCACAGGTGATTTAAATATGACAACAATTTAAGTAATAATCATTATTACAGCACTCACTTTAACAAACACATATATATATACATATATTTATTGTGGGTAAAAATCAAAATTTTCATAATACATACCAATATTTGTAAAATGATATATAAATACATATGCATATATGTGCATTTGTTTACATAAATGTTATTTGTTTTATATATATATATATATATATAT